>QAXF01003389.1:39746-52313 GCA_004335645.1 Dunaliella sp. WIN1
GTGTGTGTGTGTGTGTGTGTGTGTGTGTGTGTGTGCGCGTGTGTTCTAAATTAATGTCTGGGTGGTCCCAAACTTACATATAGCTTGATTGTGTAGGGCTCGTCCCTGGGGGGGGGGAGGTTGTTGGAAACCTGTGTAACAAGGGGGAATCTCCTAATCTCTGCCCATAACCGTGAAGTGCCTTTTGTTTAGTGTATGTGATTATCTTGGACTCCTAGTTATGGTCTGGATCGATACGACTCAGTGGGTACAACTCAAGGCAAAGTTACTGGGCCGGCGCATACCCCATACAAAAAATCCACCCACTGAAAGAGCACCTTTCGAGCCCGTTGTCCTCCAATCCCACTCCATAACGCCGTCATATGAAAATAACGTCACCTTCAAATCTGCTGAGCAGATGGGGCGAGTTTTGATGAGGCCATTATTCCTGCCAATATGGTGCAAAATGGTGCCAAGCTGGCATGAGGCATACACACAGCTGCCCGACCTGGCTTTTTTGTCAGGCAGTCAGACTACTTAGGACGTGTTATGATGTTGTACTTGGTGCATACATTGGTGATCATAGGATGGCTGGATGACATTGTGCTTGGTTGAGGCAGGCCTTAGGGAACTCAGTACGGCTGAATGGTTGGGGCAGGCGTTGGTGTGGACAGGATGGCTGAATGATGTTGCATATGGTTGGGGCAGACATTGGTGAACACGGGATGGCTGAATGATGTTCTATGTGGTTGGGGTAGGCAATGGTGAACACAGGATGGCCGAATGGCGCTGCTTGGGGAGGTATTTTGGTGGGGGGGATCCATTTAATTAGCAAGCTTGCACATACGTAACTTCTTGCCGTATAGTGCCCCTAATCCTGACCACGTGAAAGCTTGGCTACAAGGGTTTTACCTAGCACGCTCTCGTCTCCAAGCACTGCCTGCTTGTCACATGCTGTGGTGTGTATGCTCTCCTGGTTCTTATTTGTTATTATTTTGCCCTGTGTCGATAAAGCCTTGTGGCCCAGCAATCACGCAGTTTCTGGTGATGACTGTGAACACAGCGCAAGCTGTGCTGACCATGGCACTCTCACTGATGCTTGTTGCAGCATGCCCTTTCTGCCACTTGGTTCAACGCTGCTGGCACGGCACTCTCTCGCACGCACTGGCTGGGCCGTGGTGGTGCTTCCTTGGTATGAGTGGGCCACCCTTCAGGTGAGCGTGATTGAGCTACAAGCTTATCGCTGTGGTACCTCCTCTGATTCATCGATCCCTTTGACCCTGCCCCTTGCCTTCACTTTGTGTGAATGGGAAATCAGGCTGCTTTGGTGCCGGGCTTCTTCGTAAGGCAGTAGAAACATGCTCCTGTGCTCAATTTCTGCGGACAGGTACTCAGCCACACTCTGACTGCTGTCATGTTTTTGCACCGCAGAGCTTCGAGGATCAAATCGTGTACCTGGCTGGGAAGTGCATTGAGGCAGACGTCAGCCTGCCATAGTTGTATGCTGGGTTTCCATGGTAGCTGTGTGTACCGAGTCTGACAGGTCTCCCTTTTTTTGCGCGCAATAGGGGAGGCATGAGTAGACTTTCCTACCTTCACGATGAAGTTAATGGGCATTGCAAGATCCGCAGGCTTTTGTTTCTTGTTAGCTTTGAGTACTGTATCAGACAGGTCCCTCTCTTTTTCTGCGTGCACTAAGAGAGGCACAAGTTAACTTCATCATTCATCTTCACAGCATATTTTTTGAGCATTGCAAGATTTGCAAGCTCTTTTATCTAACGCGTGTGTGTGTGTGTGTGTGTGTGTGTGTGTGTGTGTGTGTGTGTGTGTGTGTATAGATAATATACATATATATATATATATATTTGCAAGATAGGGCATTCTTTGTCATGCAAGTATCGTGTTTCATCTTATATACTGAACTGACAGCACATAACACTTCTCATCTCAGCAACAGAGTACCCAGGGAAATTCCCAGCAAAACCCTGAATAATCATTAAACTGATTGTCCTCCAACAGTAAATTTGACACTGCACCAAATACGCATGACATCTTGTGTGAAGATAGACCCTACCCTTCTTGTTTGATATCAGCACTCGACCTTGTTTTGGTCCATAGCGCTCAATCTAATTATACATTGAGAAGAAGAACGGGCGCATGCAAATGGAGGTGATTTTGCAGCCTGCATTAAAAGTATGGCTAGCATTGTGAAATGTGGCGCAGCATGTCTCAACCACGCCAATCATCAGGTAGAAACATAGCTGTACCTGTTCAGCTGAAGCGGAATAGGGTGAAGGTTACATAGCTGCAAGACGCCTGCAATTAAAGGTGAAAGAACCCAGGAAGCAAGGCAAGCTATCAGGTCAGCCACAGCTTTTGGGCAGTCGAAAGGTAATTAGCAACCTTAAAGCATCATGTTGGCTTATGAAGTCGTACAAGCAGATAAAGCTACCTTCCTGGACATAACTGAATAGATGTCGTTATAAAATGCGCAGTTGCACCAGCTCTTCACTGGAACAGCTTGTTAAACGGCCTACACGTCAGTAGTGAGCTTGGAAACTGCCCATTTTGGCGCATGTGCCTTGGGAACACTTCAATGGCATACCTATTTGGGCTTCAAAAAGCCGCCTTTGTGAAAGTTCAGGTTTGGGCACAGAATAAGGCACAGAAGAAGGATGCAAAGAGAGCGAGTACAGCAATGTGTTAGAGGACACAGCTCAGACCATAAACAACAGCCTTCTAGCATTACTTGTGCAGCAACCTACTCTTACCTCCTTGACGCAATTCTAGGATCATCATGATGCTTTGATGTAACGCAAATGAGCTCAAAACACCATCCCCCCCCTAAAAGGTGTTCCGCTTAGAAGACCTGCACAAACCTCATGTCAAGAGTAAGAGTAAACTAGCTTCCCTTTGTCCCTGTCTTGAACTTGCGCCACATGCGCTTTGCCCTGCCATTCCAAACATGCTTGACATCATCACTCCAAGACCGGTGAAGTGAATGAATGTAAGGCCCAGACAAACCAGCGCGCCACCAGTCAAGCAGCTCCATACCGTTTACCATTTCGTGCATGCCTTCAAATTCTTCCTGCACGTAGCAATAGAATTACAGCATTCACACCTGTAAGCTGCAGCAGGTCTCCACTGGAATGGGGTTAGAGGTATGGAAAGGGTGGGAATATGATGCCAAGGCAGGAAAGGCGTTTCACAAACAGCGTAATGCGTGGGTTGTTGAGGCTATGTAAAGTGCAGGGTCTAGGAGAGCGCACACAATGCACAGCAATGATCAGGTGCATGCGCAACTGTTGCTCCTCAGCACACTCGCATCAACAAACAGCTTTTGAAGCAAGACAAAGCCCATAGCATCCATAGGCCGATTTGATCCCTTCTTGCAATAGCTCTTGTGTGCAGCTAAGTATCATGCATCACTTGAAGTGCACATACACGGCTTAAATTGTAGATCAAGCATTTAACTTTCCAACCCTGAATAAGAAGCAACTTGCTTAATTTCCCAAGAAGAGGCTCAGCGGTGGCACCTCTGCCTCGTTGTGCAATTCTTGCTGGTCGTTTGTACCATGATGGCTGCCTCTATTTCTTCCCTTTCCTCCTCCCCAGGAAGCTTTCTTACAAGAAACTCCCTTGCTCTCTTGCCATTGCTCAGAAAGCTGCATGATAGTCATGGCTCTGGTGCTATTATCCCTCATGTACATCAACTAAACCTCCTTTGCTTTCTTCTTGAGAGCTGAGCTGTTCTATCTGTCCTCGTGTGTCCTCTATTTCCTAAATTTGTAAAGGATGGGCTGAGCGGCAACTTATTTCTTCTGTGTACGCCTTTGCTGAACTTGAGCAACTTGCCTCTGTTGTCTCTTATTTTCCTAGTGTAACTACTTCAATTAAATGGCAGGCTCCGGGCAAGATTAGTCATTGGGCTAATCGTTAAGCTCACAACTCATTGAGTTTGTTCATCTTTTAGTTCTCTAAGATCTTGCCAGTTAGCTGGCTTGCAACAGAGATGCTTCTTTGTAATGTGCTTTGCCCTACCATGTGCGACACCTCAAGGCCGGAGCACACAACACAGAGCTACTCCTCAGGGTCAGAGCAAACGCACAGTGTTACACCTCAGGATCAGAGCAAACAACACATTGCACAGCTCAAACAAGAAAATACAAGGCTGCATACAGACAAGAAATATTAGATGCTAGCAAAGCATGCAACGAGCAGCAACAGACACTTGAGTGCTGTAGCTCCATTTGCGTGGTACATGCATGTCACACAGCAAAGCACAGCACAGCACCACACTCACGTGGCACAGCCCTCACCTGCATCATGGGGTCCCCTTTTCTGACACGCATCCGGTAGTACTCAGGGAACCAAGGCGCACAGCGGAAGGAGCGGAGCTGCATCACACATTGGATGGCAGGCTTTGCTCTGACACATTATCACACGCTTGCTCTGACACATCATCACAGGTTTTGCTCTGACACATCATCACAAGCTTTGCTCTGACACATCATCACAGGCTTTACTCTGACACACCGTGACAGGCTTTACTCTGACACATCATGACAGGCTTGCTTGACACATCATGACAGGCTTGCTTAACCCATCATGACAGGCAAACTGAGCCACCGCTGCTTTATGCCGTACAAGCCAATAGAGAAAACATGAAGCAGCTTGACTGCGACCTAGGACCCCTCTTTAAGTGGCTGGAGTGTTCAATTTGGCTTGTGTGCATCTTTTTTGCTAAAAAATGGCTTAATCATCTCTGATAAAAAGGCTGAGTTTTCTTGCTGTAGCCTTCCTAGCATATCTTTCATCCCTCACTCATCCAGAAAGGGGCTGAGTGGATTCACACACACACACACACACACACACACACACACACACACACACACACGCACACACACACACACACACACGCACACACACACACAAACGTACACACACACACACACACACACACACGCACACACACAAACACACCACCTTAATTTTTTGCTGCATGTGCGGTCAATGTAGACTAGCCTTTGCTGCATTTTTCCTTCTAGCTTTGTTTGCAAGTTTTTGTGCTGCTACATGAATAGCAAGCATTATGTGCAGATAACACTAGCAGACGCAAAGCCAAACAACCAGGTCACAACAAGCTTCAAGTTATCTAAGCTTCCAGATCTGGTTCCAAGCAAACCTCAGCTCATTGGGCTATAATATTATAATAAAAACCACATATATAGCTCGCCTATCATAAAATCACATCTATAGCTTGCCCAACATTGATATCACAGCTGAAGCTTCCAGATGAGCTGGACACCAGCGAGTGAATTTACCTTGTCGTACGCAAACTTCTCAACATCAAAGTGGAACCTCTGCAACGCCATCTGAGTAAAATTAATGTGCCTGGTGTGGCGTTCATGAGCTGTGGGCAAGCTTCCAATTGCAGGTGTGACCACCCATCTCCTTGTGTAGTCAGAGAAGCTGCATTCACAAGGCGAGTTAGAGCAGGGTATGATACATCATGATCTGGATAAGGCTGTTTTGCCTTCATGTGGACTTGCATGTAAGTTACACTTGTAAATCATTTGTACAGCAATCCACACCATATAAAGAGGCCAATGCACAGCGCTCAGTAAAAAAACCAGTGTTTGCAACCCAACATGTTCATTCTTAATTTTTTCCCTATTGTAGGTATGCAGACCTCCCTTACCGCTGTGTAATGCATGCAGGCATTGCATACAGCTGTAAGAACGTCAACCCTCCAAACCAAGCTGTACCGCCATACTACTGGCAATGCAGACAACATCTAGTTGTGAATAGTACACTGAGACGAGCCAATCACCTGTCTGGGACAGCAAGGTTGAACTTGTCCTGCAAGCAAGCAAAATTGACAGTAGGAGCTGTTTGGAGACAGATCAATCTACCTGAGCAGGTTTGCTCCTCTCCTGTCAGACAACCAACAGCTTACTGCTGCCGTCTAGCATCAGGTAGTTGCCAAGCACGCAGCAGCTCTTCTAAAAGCAACAAGAACCACAGGCTGCATGCACGCGCACTTGCTATATGATCTGAGCGCTTCTTGTCATCAAACACATCTGCTCCTAAGTTTGTAATTCAGAAAGCACCACCTTGCTGCTTCCTTTTGCCATGATTTGCACCTGATGAATAGACCACTGAAGGTTCAGGTTATAGAAAGTAAGAAGCACATTTTGAAATGCAAGAGTACTAAGTGGTCAGATGACCTACCAGATTGGAGTGCATGAACATGATCTGACTGCTGTTCCCTGGAAAGCTTTGCAGCATTGTGTTGCAAGCAAAGTGTCTCTCACACACCTGAAAAAGCATTGCAGAAGACTGTGTGAACAAACAAAGCTTGTGGGTCACAGATGATGGCAAGGTTGATGACCCAGTCTAGGTACACAGCATGCGTTAGGGGTTAAAGCGGGTCACTGGGTTGCTGTACTGGTTTGGCATGGCTTAGGTACGCATTGACAGGCGCACCAGAAGGTGCATGAGTATGTAACAGAAGATGCATGGTACCCGCACATACCACTAGTCAGTGCTCTTGTTTCCCAGCTTGAACTGGGAAGAGGAGCAATTATAATTGCTGCATACCCTTGTCCAGCTTGACAACCTGCAAGCAGGACCCTCTTTGCACCCAAGTTCTCCCTGTGCTGCTGCCGTATTTTCTGACATCTTGCTCTGCTTGTAAGCCTTCAATGGAAGGCCCATGCTGCATACTGTGTGCATAAAACCCTGCCTTTTTCAACGCCACGCATCCCATTGTAGCGCTGCTGTGAGTCAGAGTAGACTCATTATGCCTGGTCTTTACAAACTCCATTATCTTCAAGACTCATGTACCCATACATGCCCCCACCATCTCTGTCAGGCCTTCGTTACTGCAGACAGCTCTCTCGTACCCTGCCATATAATAAATAATGTCCCCGCATTCTTTGTTAGGCCGTCATTGCTGCAGACAGCTCCCTCACATTCTGCCATCTTAAAGACGCATGTCCCCACCATCTTTGTCAGGCCCTTGTTGCTGCAGGAAGCTCGCTCCACACCCAGGGGCGCTGGGGGGTGTGCCACAGTGTGCACGGGCTCCCCCATTGCAAGCATGGCATACACAAAGGTCTCCTGCAGAGTAAAGGTGACATGCCGAGTGATACGCAATTACTGAAATCTTGCATAATAAGGGTGTGCCTCTGCTGGATCTTTCATTGCAAGCACCACAAACGCAGAGATTTCTTACAGTGACATGTAAGGATATAGTGAGAAGGATGAGCTAAGGAGGATGTATTGAAGAAATTGCAATAAGGAGGATGTAATAAAAAGGTTGCGTTGAGGGGGATCAGTCTGGCAAGATGCACTTACAGCAGAATTTTCATTGCCAGAGGGTGGAAAGCACCACGTAATTGCTTGTAAACTTGCTCATGCAGTGTTGGTTGTTTGATGATGCTTTAGTAGTGCAGCACACTCCTGCAACACGCTGCCTGCACATGAAAATTGTGCTCAGTGTTCCAGCAAAGCGGGACAGCAGAAGATTCTTGTGCAGCAAAACCAACTGATTGTTGGGTAAATTGATGCAGGCTCTACCATGTCTCTAAGCCTCACCTTATCTCCTTTGCCCATGAAGGAGGTAAGCAGCTCATAGTACACCTCATGGTAATAGTTCAAGTACCTGTGAGGTTATGCAGCACCATGTAGCAGGAAGATGTCTGAAACAAATTTGTGCAGGGTACGCTGACTAACTATTTTTGTGCTTACACATGCTAGGCCCTACCGGTGAATCTTTTGTTTTACACCTGCAACTTGCTACTTCAGCAGAGGCCATCAACATTTGGTTTCATCTGGACATTACCATGGCTTGATCATACACATAGTGAAGCTGTTTGGCCACACTCTGGCAACGCATCCATGACAGCTGGATTTATGTGAGCTTGCAACAGGCAACTCAGGCACCTGCAGCTGGCCCGTGCTCGTAATCTGTGCAGTGATCTGATTGAAGCCATGGGTTTATTGCAGGCTCTTGCAAGTCTGCTTAACAACAAGTGTGAGACTTGTAGGTGTTGCACGTACAATGAACTTTCCACAGCAACATGGGATTCAGAGAAGAGCCTCTTGGAAGGTGATTGTTCAATCATCTGTGATTTGCTCTTTTGAGCTTACAGGCCATGTCAACATTCAATCTTGTCAACAACAGTATAGCCACAGGCCTGAATACCCACAAGGCCAGCACAAGGCCTGGCCAATGCCTCTGCTTGTCGACAACCAATTGGCCAGTGTCGTGACTCATTTGCAAGCTCTGACTTTGTGTCGATGATTCAGGCAGGCCAAGGATTGCCTGTGTCTGCATGCGTAGTAAGAAGGAGGGTGGGCTACAAGGGGCAGCAAGGTATGAGGGTGCCCAGCAAGTTGGTATGGCAAAGCACTAGACACATGATCATGATGAAAAATTGGAAGGAGAAGGGCAACAGAGGCCAGATCTAGGACGGAAGTGTTTTTCAGCGCAGATTATCTCCTGTAAGCCCTAAAAATCAAGGGCAGATGCACATAATAAGCAGATGCAACAAACCCATTGATTGAGCTTGATCTTCTGAAACAACTCAGAAGCATATCTACATTACATGTCAATTTAGTTCACCTTCCCGGTAAAGCCCCTGCATGCTTCAAGAGCAAGCAGGTAGAAGTCAGCCTCCTAAATTGACTAAAGCAAGAAATTATACTTGATATTTGCATTGCTTGAATGAAAGTCAGTTACAGAAGGGTGGTAACATCAAACAAGCATGATAATTACATGAGCCAGTCTCAGCAAGCTGCCAATGCATGGTTGCCTGTTTGGGCTGGAAGCCAAATGCACTTGCTCTTAGCTATATGTCTCCTTGAGAAGTGCATGATGTGTGTGTTACTGCCTGCAAGGCTGCTTACTCACTCCCCTTTCTTTTTGGCTACACCATGTGATACACCGTATAATGCACCGTGTATGCTACACCATGTTTTACATGGAGCATCGCACCTCTGGAGCAGCTTGCGGCCACCAAAAGTCTTGCCAGAAAACAGCGCCTGTTGTGAGGTACTCTGGCGCACCAAGCAGGGCCTCTGGGTCCATAACAGCAAAGGAATCGGCATCCAGGAATACAACTTCCTGCAAACAGGATGCAGTGAGCACATGAGCTCCATTGTGTCTGCCCATGCTAATCAGCATTCACCGATGAGTCATTGGTACCTCACCTTGTATATAGGGCTATGGTTTGTACACAGCTGCATAACATAGCCCAGAGGAGAAGAGGCACTGTGATAAAGAGCGGTGAGCACGCAGCTAGCATTTTCACTCTCACATATGCAGACTCTGTGCAGTACCAGATGAGGCGTTGAGTCTGGGCTCCTCTGCAGCACACATGCGTATGATGCAAAGTATGTTGCTGTTGTGTGCGCATGTGTGCAGGCTCACCTTAAACCCTGAAAGCGCAATTGCAACACTCTTGAGAAGGAAGCCTGACTGATCAAGGTCTCGTTGATCAAAGGCGCGCACAATTACACCTGAAGGATAGTAACAGCACTCCTGTCTTCTGAACACATGGATGTACTTCTTTAAGTGACTGCTTGACAAGCTGTTGCGGTTCCCGGTGCATAGGCACAGACGTGCGTGTACGTATGTGTACATATGTGTGTGTGTGTGTGTGTGTGTGTGTGTGTGTGTGTGTGTGCCGCACAATATCTTGTGTCAAATAGTCTTTGCAAATCCAATCAAGTGATTCATGCGAACCATTTTGGTTCATGTCCCTTGGAACTTCCTGCGCCTCATGCTTTCTATAGTTTTCAACAAAAATACGAATCACCTTAAAGCCCATGGCTCACAGGCTCCAATGAATGCCTGCGGTTCACTAGAGTGCTAGGTTCTCTGCCAGCAGCAAGTTCTTTAATTCAGATGACCACCTGTTCTTTTGTGTGACTTGCAGTCAATGCTTACTTGACTTCTGACAGGCATCCTTTTCTGGTCCCAAAGACCAAGCTTACTTATGCCCCCTTGTGCCGCTGTTGCATTGCTTCTTGATCAAAATAAGGCCAATGATGCCCTGCTGCAGTTGTTTACTTGTGCTGTCTGTGTCTGCTCCAGATTCGTGCAAGTGTGTGTTCCAGCCTGAGCAGGCTTGCATTTCAGTCCTCTGTTTCAGCCTTGTGCAAGCTTTGTTCTGCTATTTCAGTCAGTCAAGTCCTGGTTGTAGCCTTCAGCGCCTATGATTATATGCATATAATACATACATAAGATCACATACCTAGGGATGCCAGCTCAGCTTCTAGCTGGGGTGTTGGCAGCTCCACCACGGGGAACCACATCTCAACCAGCAAATTGCAGCCAGTGTGGCGCAAGAGGTGCAAGTTGATCCAAGATGACGTCTGCAAGTGGAGTCCATAACATGGCCAGTGCTTGCATTGCTCCGTCTCCCTCCCACAAGACTGCACAACGCGCTACAAATTGACCTGTAGGGGCACCCCCTCTTATACAAGGCCATAACTTCTGGCGGAAGCTGTGGTATTATTGCAGTTGTGGAGCTAAGCGACTATACCGGCAGACAACTACAACACGTTCAGACAATCGTTCAGTAATAAACATTTTAACCTCATGAATGCTATCCCTTTTAAATTAGACCAGAAAATCTGCAGCATACATAAGTCTCACCATATAATGAATGCCTCCAGATATTGTGACGACTCCCCTTCCTTGAAAAACGCCTGGAGGGGGTTGAGCTGGCACCACGGATTTGAACTTCTGGACAGCAGACTGAAGCTCATGTTCCTAAGTGCATGATGCAACAGATCCACGCGCTTATGAGATGACATTGCTGAGGCAAGTGTTGGGTGCATGCACTTGTTGCGCAACAGAAGAACTCAACCTAAAGGGATATAGTCCCCGGAACTTGATCATTTGGAGGAATTTGTGTACATTATTGTATGGCCTACTACGCCATCCTAACAAGCACAAGATCCTTGACAGTTGCCTATCTCTGAAAGCATTAAGCAAATACTTATGACAAGGTGAAAACAGCGCTGAGAGCAATGTCCATACAATGTTGTCAGATCTATAATTATTGTGGTCTGAGGGGGTACTCCTGAGCTATGATTGATAACATAGAATGAATGAACCTAAACAATAAAGCTTTGTAGATCTACTTGATGCAAAACTGTCTCTATCAGCGCATAAGTAGATCAATCTGGATCAAAGGTCAGCACACAAGTGCACACCCCCAGGAAAATGCTGGAATGAGAATTGAGCACAAATTATGCAACACACGCAATACACTTACTGTTCCAGCATCAAGTTTGACGCCATCATCCACCCAGTCTGCATTTTCTTCCCTGTGTATAATAAGCACGAAGTTGTGTCTCCTGTTACTGCTATCTTTGGCGCTTCTGCATTTGTACAGCTTTTGCTGTCTTAAAGGTACTTTTAGCTATTTCAATGATCTGGCAGCTCCTTCTACGCTCCCATAGATACCAGCAAAGTGATTAACAGCAATCTACAGCAAGGTCACCTGCCGCAACACCTCAGACCTTATGATGCTCCAGCCTTGAGTCTGCCTCTTGTGACCTCACCCCTGCAACTTGCCTTCTTGGAGGCATGCGGAGCTTTGATTCATCATGCCCATTCAAGCGGATCAATGTGCCCAGTGTGTCCCATAGCTCCTTTGTCTGGCTGTAAGTCTCCTTCCTGTGCATGTGTTTGTGTGTGTGTGTGTGTGTGTGTGTGTGTGTGTGTGTGTGTGTGCGCGCGTGCGCGCGCGCGCGCGCGTGCTTATGGTGTGAGCAACTTGACTGTTACAAGTAATTAAGCAAATAAGGCTTACAGTAAAGATATGGCGAGCATAGGAAGCTCAAGCAGCCTTGCCACTTGATATATGCTTGCTTAAGATCTGGAGAAGAAAAGGCACCTTGCTATTGCTTTGTGACGAGTCAAAGCCAAGGTCTGCTGCGACCCGTCATTTCCTTGCTTGCTGTTGGCGCTCCTGTCCAAACCGGGTGGCTCCAAGCTTGCATCAGGAGCTCTTGGCTGCTGCTGTTGCTCCTGCTGCTGATCTGAGCCCCCCTCCTGCAGGTTGTGGCCATGCTTTGCTGCTGTAGGAGTGGAGTCACTGCCGCTGGGCTTCGGGCACTTCATGAGCCTCGGCAGAGGTTTACCTGCCCATCAGTATTGTGCATTTGGGACTCAGAACAAGTGCCATGTTGGGTGTGCACACCACTGTCTGAGGCCCAGGCCTCCATCATTTTGGTTCTGAGACTTGCCTGATACGCATGTCATGTACTTATTTACGGAAGCCCAACAGCTTGAAATAAATGCTGCTACACGCGCAAAGGCTTGTACGTTCCTCTGATGAAAACATGAGCGCCGGCAGGATAACGTCAATTCAGCATGTGGAGGCCAAGACGGGGCCATGCAGAGAAGCCAAGCATCATGAAAGTAAGGGTTGAGAGTGATCTACCACCCAAATGAGGACAAAAATTCCAGGATTTCCAACTGACTGCCAAATTTATGAAGTAATCACATGCACACACACACACACACACACACACACACACACACACACACACACACACACACAC
>QAXF01003391.1:4221-14230 GCA_004335645.1 Dunaliella sp. WIN1
TGTGTGTGTGTGTGTGTGTGTGTGTGTGTGTGTGTGTGTGTGTGTGTGTGTGTGTGATGATACGTGTTTTAAAGCCTGCCTGATTTCAGTCAAGACTGCTGTGCTGCCAAAGAAGTTGGCTTGATTTTAGCACTTCATGTGGAAAAGATATGAAGGGTTGAGAGTGAAAGAATGATGCTGTGCAACTATGGCTTGTTGTACGCATGATTGAAAGGTATTGGCTTTCAGCAAGCTTAGTATTCCTCTTTTGACGACCATTAATCCTATAATGCATCTGCGCGTATGGAACAATCTTGGGGTCAGGAAAGTGTCTAGTTGCCTTGGTCTGAGAGAAAGCCTTGTTGTGCCGTAGATCAATTCGTGCTGCACTTACAATGTTCCTATTAAGGTATATGCCATACCACTTTGTGTTTTCTGTATCAAGCATTTAGGGTATGTATATCAAATCAATCAAATATATATTGATGCAGTTTTGTACCTTTGTACCCAGTCAAAATTTAAGGAAAAAGGCTGTAGCTTCATGCTATACCAGCCATTGTGTCTAAAACAAATAGCTGACCGTTAATAGACACTTTGTACAACGCCAAATACCTCAGTTCTAATACCTCAGTTCTTATCCCTCGAGAGCTCTTTCCCAATCCCCTTACCTTCATCTCTCCACGCGATCTCCCATGAGAGCTGTCTTGTTTTGCTTGCTGTCTGCAGAAAGGCGCTGCCAGACGTCCTGGAATGGGAGTAAAGCCAAAGTGATCTATCTACACATAAATGACGTGGCTTAATGTTGGTGAAAGAAATAAAGTAGGCCATGCTGAGAAGTATAATAGTATATTCCATATACTCTCCTTACCTGTCAGAAGAAACAGCAAGAAGTTGGTAGCATGTAGTTCTCTATAAGTCTCGCTCGTCTTTGACAAGTATGTGGTAACCGTTATTTACATGTACAGATGTTTGTTTGTTATTTTGTATCTAAGCTGCATTACTTTCATTCATTTGATCCCTGGGGTCTCCAGCTTTCACGAAAAGGTGTCACATGATGCAATACGGCAAGTTTGGCGAAGGCGGCAAAATTTGCAAATATGTCGGAACATGATACTAGAAGAAAAATTGCACAGGCATACAGCTCCTAGCGCTTGAAGCAAATGGAAAATAAGGTATCAGGCGCTTCAATAAAATTCGTTCAAGCAATGCAACCGGTGATATCACTCCATTGTGGCTGCAAGTACTGGCGCACCCTATGTTCATGTGGATAAGTAAATGGGGAGGCCCTCACAAGTTTTGGTGCAGAAAACTCAGGGGTATCAATTGCCATGATGGCATCCTCACAGTGACCTGGTGTGGAGTCCTGTATGTATCTCCTGTAAGTATCTCCTGTATGAGCCCTCCGTAGTGCTGTTGTGCATGTGGAAATGTATGCACTATTGTCCGCAAAGATTTTATATGTCAAGAGTTACATCTACAGGGGTCCCCACATGAGAGGGGCTTGCACTATGCCACAGTCCCAACACCCTGAAGCTCAGGCATTTGGTGATGCTACCCAGTCTCGCCCCCCTCCTTAAGCAACTTCAAAACCGTAAGATGAATGGGTTGCGTCTTACAGATGGATGAGGGTGCGACGCCTACTTCTGTGGAAAGTTGCTGAAGTTCTAGATGTAAACCTTATAAAATCAGATGTGCTTTTTTCCCACCTGAGGCCCTCAGCTACTCTGCTTGTGCATCTGAAGAACTAGTCGTGTTATATATTGTGGGTGCCCATGTTTGAATATGCCCTGTTGTCAAACCCACGAGCTCCAAGATGTAGATAACCAAGAAATACAAATAATGGAGAGAAGGGAAGAGAAATCAGAGATGAACAGATTTACTGATTTCTCTCATCTCACTCTGCAACTCCAAGAACCTGAGTTCTTATGCAAGTGTGCATAGAACTCAGACACTCCTTGCCCACCACCTCAAGCTCTTAACTTGTATCCCAAGCTTTCAGACACAAAAAGGACCTCCTCTGAGCAACGTTCAGGCAGAAACCTTTCAGTCTTCTAATGGGCTAGAGCCCTGATAACAAAAGATATTTCCCCCTGTTCAGCCAACGGGATTTACTCTGCCAAACGTTATTTTCATATTTATAATTACCTATCGCAATTTCCGACCATCCGTATGGAGCAAGTTACGATAAACGTGTGGGCTGCAAGATGTGGCGTTGCTGCACCAGCTAATATTACTAGTGAACTCGGTGTGTTACTTAGTTATAAATTTCTATCAACGATATTTATATCAACTTCATCCTAAATGCTTGCCAGATTGCGCCAGTCTGTGCCAGGCACCGTCGCCACCAGGATCGTCACCAGAAGCTATGCTGAGGGTGGTGGAAAAGCGGCGTGGGAGAAGGTGGGTCCTTTTCAGGGGCACTGTGCATCACCAAGGTGTCTCCGTACCTCGTGCTGCATCTGCCATAGGTGAGCAGAGCCTGTCTCTGGATCATGTTTGTGACCAGAGAACGTGCAGAATTTCTCAGTAGTTGCGGCTCATGCATGATCATATGATCAGGTAGGCGCCTCCTTTGCTGGCGTTGGTCCCTTGGACTTCTGCACTGACTCATAATCTTGGTTATTGTGCAAGGATTGTTGCAGGAGGTGGAGCACACACCTCATGCTTGAGCTCATCCTCTCCAGGCCTGCGTCGTCCCAAACGCCATCCTTTTTGCAGTAGCTCTTGCAAAGGCTTGCATCCCTGATGCCCCCCGTGCCAGTCGTCCTTGAAGCAATAAACTGTGTGCCTTAACAACCTGAAAGCTGCATCTCAAATGCTGCCCCCAGCAGGTCAAGGAAGCTGCCTCCCAGGTGACTGAACAGGCAAGAGAGACGCTAGGAGGAACGCTCAGTGGAGTGAAGGGGGCTGCCGAGGATGTAAGTGCAGCAGAGTGTAACTGATAAGCGCACGGGCTGAGGCGGCCCGTGCCTGAACACAGATCTTTATTGCACAGGTTGAAAGTATTTGTAATTCCTCCACCTGCAGCTGTTTTAGATTTTGTTTGCTCATGATATAGGGGAGCTGGAAACTATGCAGCTTGTAATCATTGTCCTGATCAGCTCTTCTAAGCGGCTCAAGCGTTCACCTTAAGCATATACCTGCCTCATCAAACACATCTCAAAATGCTACGCTGTTTGTGTCATGAGGTGCAGCATGTCTAGGAGGAGCTACAAAGGAGGTACAAAGTGTGCGCATGCAGCTGCCTTGCAAGTCTGGTCAATTGTAACTGAGACACAAGAGCACTGGAAACGTACAGGGCCAGATCATTACAGTGGTGCAACTAGAAGCAGCTGCTGTAGACGGGAACAAACTGGACTTGTGCGTCCTGAGCTGAAGGAAAGGCCAAGCCTTTACAACTTAAACCCTAACAGACAGACAAGTGTTTTTGGACCTATAACTTGTGACTGCAACACAACATGTTCAGTATCAACTTAGGTCAGGAAAAGGACACTTTGAGTGATTTCCAGTCACCTGCTTGAGTTTCACACTCCGTGCAGATGGTGAAATGAGTGGTCACGTCAAGAAATTGCACAGGTGCTTCATGTCTTACTTCCTATTGATTGGTGTGCATTCATAATACAGCTCGAATGATACAATCTTTTAGGGTCAAGTTAGATTGGGCAATCACGAAGCGTTATCTAGAGTCAATATAAGCCCAGGCAATGACAACTCACACTTCAGACGGCCCAAAGGATCAAGTCTGACCAGGAGACGTATGCCGATGCTGTGAAGAGGAAGGCGGAGCAGGTGGCGCAGAAAGCAGAAGTGAGTTCAGACCCGCATTGTCTTTCACCTTGGCTTCCTCTTGCTGTTGACCACGTTGTCTGTGACACTTGAGGCTTTTCAATGCAGGTCGTCTGAAGCATAGACGGTAACTTTTACTAAAAGCTTTCACCGCCTTCCAGCATTTCAGGCAAATTGGCAATGCATGGTGCTTGCGGTTAGACTTGTATGCCATAACCTTTGACGTCTAGTCACAAGAGCTCGCTGGTGTCGTAGCAGTAAAGGCACATGTTTGGCTGCATGATTGCCCTGAGTAGACCTCTAAATATTGCATGCATGAACCATGAGTCACAAGCACTCATATAAGCACGTCATGCTTGGTGATGTCCTTGGTGATAACGCAAACAGGCTGTGGAGACCTAGAAGCAGCCCATACCATCGTAGTGGCACACTGCCTTGTGCTGGCCGGGCATTAATAATACTTTGTATTCTTACTTAAATACTGCTGAGCAGAGACTGAGTGCTTGTCTCCTTAGCAAGCACCATTAGCTCTTAACCATCTGCCATTACCAGACATGCTGGTCAATTGCCTAAGTGGTTGACACCACTCATAGTGTGCCGCTTACTCTCGTGTCCAGTGTGCTCTGTGGACTTCTGAACATGCTTTCTGGTGTCGTGAGATCAGTGCCCAGCACTGTTGCTTGTACTTGTAATGCAGGTGCTAGCCCAGTCATAACCCGGAGGCTCATGCTAATCAAGCAGTCAAACTTCCATTGTTAGCACTCCAGATTCAGACAACTTGCAAGCCCAATGGCCGCAGTCACTGTAAACACTGCTGCCAAAAGAGAGTATGCAGGTGGCAGTTTGAGTCTTCTGTAATTATTGGTGCTCCTAATAATGTGCGCCCCAGAGCACACAGGAGATGCATTTGGCTGACTAGCTTGCTTATGCCTTACCTCACTACTTGGAAAGCTTCTATCTCCTGTCGTGACCAACATGCCTGATTGAGGGACTCTGTTGTGTTCAGGTGCCAGTTGGGTGCTCACAGCTTTATAGCAGCAGCTTCATTACGTACAGTGGGGCGCCATGGTTTGTGTGATTGAATTCTAGAGCGGCACCGAGCGCTTGTTATGCGCTCCACTTTCAAGATTGTTTTGGGTAATTAATGCTTACAGGGTGCCACAGAACGAGTTGGGGAAACAGCAGAAAAAGCTGCTGAGGGGCGCCCTGCAGATATTGGTGAAAGGGTGAGCTGCTAGGTGTTCAAAGCGTTGCAAAGCACAGCATATCAGAGTAGATCAGGTTGACGGATCATGTGCCCTAGAAGTACCAGGGTACAGGGTGTGCTGCAGCAGGTTGTGATTAAGAGAACTTACTGCTTGAATGCCAGGTGCCTATAGACAAAGGAAAGATCTGGAAATAAAGGATCACAAGATGCACGTACTAGCCTTCAAGGACTGCATGCACTTAAGCTGCCATGAAACCCGTCTTCTTCATTATCTGACTTACATGCTGGCTTCCTACAAATTGTTGCAAGCACTGAGGCTCGTGCACTTGAATCAATTAGTTGTGAAAGAATCGTTATAAGCACGTGTAACCCTTTATTCACTCAAAATCAAGGCGTCTTAATGTTTGGTGGAACTCGTACCACCACCTTCTTTGCATGAAGTGTTACGCTGCTGTCCATTTATTCCAGTACCTTAACCATTTTACCCCATATCTATTTTATATGTTCCTCCATCTCGCACAGGTGGCTGAAGCTACGGCGGTTGGAAATGAGCGGAAGATTGATGCAGCTATTGGACAGTCCCCCCCACACAACGCCTCGACCGGCGAGCGAGGTAGGATGTGTTGTGCAGGCGTTCACTGAATCCGTACAAATTAGTTGGCCTTTTGCTCCGATATGAGAAATGGCATGGCTCTAATATGGCAACTAAGCAGGAAAATCTTGAGGCCTCTCTGAGCGTGCAGGTCAAATATGAGTTATAATAGAAAAAGTTCCTTGTAGACCCTCAGCATGTAATTCCCGTTTTGTTGCCTGGTTGACCTTTCGGTTGGATGTTCCTGAGCAAACCTTAGTCAAAGAAGGTGCTACACAGGCAGGCCTGGCAGATTTACATGATGCATTGCCCTCACGCACAGAGCGCTTTCAGAACCGCGTATTTTATTAAAAGTAGTTGGCCTGCATGTGACAGAATTATAATTGTAAGATAAATACAAATATTACACAGCTACAAATATAACCGTCCACTATCACCATTACTTGCATGCTGAATATGTGCCAACAGCCTAAGGGGGAGGAAGGACACTGGGCAGGAAATTAGGGAGGGCCACAAAATGTGCCTTGTTACTCAAAGGAGGAACAAATGGTGCTTGTTTGCTCAAAGGAGGAGTTACAGTCTGCACATATAAAAATGGGAGATTTTTGATCAGACGTATGTCTAGTCTCATGTGTTATCTAAAACACATTTGAATGCAAAGAGGGGCTTCACAGTAAATTGTTATGAAGTAAAGGGTATCAAAAGGTTAAAGTCACTCTGGCTTCACGCACTTTGAGTCCACCCCATAACAGTTATGTCACTGTTGCAGTCTTTGCAACTTTAACTTGTGCTGAGTTAGCAAAGAACCTGAAGAGTTAAAATACGGCTCTCTGCACATGTCATTGGCCCACACAGCCTTTACTTGGGTGAATGCCCTTTTGTGGTGAATATCAAGCAGCTGTGTGCATACAGGTCCGCATGTTGAGGGCCATAGTACAGAACCAGGGGACCCACGAACTGGCATGATGCCCGCAGGAGTGAAGCCACTGAATGAAAAGGCGCGTGGCTGAAGATGCAGGTCTAGTTGTTCTGAATTGGGTTCTCCACTGCTGTGTTGCTTGTGTGGTGCTTGTGCGGTAGGAAGCAGGACACGCTACAAAAGCGGAGCACCCAGTACACTGTCAAGGATGGCAGACCCACGCACTGAACAACACCAAGTGCAACTCCAAGGTTTGCAAAAGACTCAAGCGTCATAGCCACCATGCTTTGTCTTTCATTAACATCTCTACGTCCAGGGGGTGCATCTAGCAATTGATGAGGAGGGCCAGCAGAGCTCACGCACATGAACTAGGTAACGGTTTTCATGCGATTATGATATTTGAGTTATTTAGCATGAGGAAGCATGTCAATAGATATTATGGAAAGTAGTTTTTGAAGTTAGTCGAAATGAAGGGATAGAGGGCTTCTGGTGCTGGTGATGGGAGCTGCAAAAAAGCTGCAGTACAGCTGGGTCCTGGTGCAGGCATTGACTGAGTACAAGTACATGCACAATGTGCCACCATGCACACGTACACATTGTGCCATCACATACAAATATACACACTTTCTTGGGTACGCGCAGGTTGAGCCTGACTCAGTAGAGGCTATGGGTAGGGGAGCTTCAGATCCCAGCATGGATAATGCAGGTGGCCAGAGGTCCCTGAAAGTGGACCCGTACGTGTCTGTCCTGCATGGAGAGAGAGTGAAGTAAGAGGCACAGAAGGCTATGCTAGAGAAGAAACAGTTCCCTTTTTAATCAGCTGTTGCACACAGATGTTGGTGAACTGAATAAGAGGTTTGACGGCCAGTGTTAGTTAGTGTGCTACGTCGTGAGTCAAATATACTGTTTTTGATGCTGTGATCTGGAAGGTGAACTCAGAGTGCTCATGCGCAGATCATTGCTGTCCAGCTGTAATTTTACAACTGCCAAGGCAGGGTAACACCGTAATGTCCTCCATAATCATATTGAGGGAAGGAGTAATATTGGCTCATAGGTGTGAGTTTCCTTTTCATCAGAGAAGGAAGGAACGATTTGTTGGGGGTAGGAGGCTTGCTTAAACCAAAGTCAGAGCCTAGCTGCCTTGAGAAATAATTTGGAGCTCATTGACCATACAATGGTTCAAGCTAAGGAGAAAGCATGCTTACACACTCTTTTAAATGTGTCAAGGGTCTGCGTGCTGTTCAGTCTAAAGATGATGTTTAGTTTGCTGGTATGGTAACTTTGCCTTGTAAGAGCTCCAGAAAGGTTACAACTTACAGGTTACAGGAACAAGGCCTTCAGTCAAGAAGTTCGACTGCTAGCCTGCTCATAATAAACCAGTCAATGAAAAATGAAAAAAGGAAGTTTGTAGTTGTTCTGGTGTAAAAAGGCAGACACATCTGTAGTCTCTATCTGAGGAAACAAGGTTGCATACTTAATGCGGATGCAACGTGCAGCAATAGACACTCGACTATTTTAATTCCTATTCGCGCGATACATGTACATGAAACCGCACGTAACAGCGGAGGGATAACACCTGGGAGTGAGAGCAGTGAAAGAGAACATGTTTCTCATCTTGAACATTGAGCTTCAGAAAGACAAGCAGCCTGGGCCTTGCCCTTGCATGCAGCCAGTCCTTGTAAGCTTAATCATACATAATTGAACTAGCATTTATACATATTAGCTTTGGGTGTGCGATTGTCTTTACTCATCACAACCTCTTCACGATCATGTCCATGAATGGGGCTTTTGTGAAACAATCACAATGTGTACTGCCCATATCTCTTCATAGAACTTTGATTGAGTGTAGCTGCCTAAGAGGCATGAACCCAGACCTAGGATGTTTCTCCTCGTCCCACCCCCTATCCCATACAGACTCATACCACTGTAGGAGAAGCATGCAGTTATAGTTGAGCAGCAGCAAACAGGCACAGCAGAGTACATGCAAGAAAGACAAGGTCAAAGAATGTCCTATAGCTATTTCATCAGCAGCAGTGACCACCAGGAAATTCGAGTAGGGGAGTGATTTAATGGCAGCAAGTAGTAAGGAGGCAAGCTATAGGATTTGACATATGCTTCATTTCAGCTCTTG
Source organism: Dunaliella sp. WIN1 (assembly GCA_004335645.1). NCBI lineage: Eukaryota > Viridiplantae > Chlorophyta > Chlorophyceae > Chlamydomonadales > Dunaliellaceae > Dunaliella > Dunaliella sp. WIN1. The sequence continues at coordinate 12,836 of QAXF01003391.1, forward strand.
AATGAGACATACGAGTTCTAAGCTAGTAGCAAATGGTCGACAAGCAGCTTTGGAGGGCAAAGTTCACACCACAAGAAGGAGCCATTTTGAAACAAGCCAAAATAACAGCAGGAGAGTTATACTAATAGAAAAAAGCAGGCCCTGGGGTCAGATCAGAGATTGAAAGCGACTTGGAAACAACAAGAATATAGGAACATTTGTAATTGTGAAATATGGATGGAAACAGAGTTATACGCTAAGCTTACAAGTTTGTAAAGTAGCACAGCCACAGCAGACCTCTAATGCGCGAGTAATACCTACACCTTTTGCTATGGAAAGCTAGGCCCCTTCGCAATCATCAACAACCACCAGCTGTCAGCCATAGTAATGATAAAGTTCGTGCTGGGATTTTGTAAGTAAGAAATTAGGAGCAGCAAGATAGGTAGGACAAAGAGTGGATGTGCCTGGGTTGTGGAGGCAAAGTTCCAATGAGGACGTGCAATGGGCGACCCCCACCACAGTCCCCCCCCTCCTTAAGGATACCAAGTGGCTTCCGTAAGGATATCCCTAGGCCGCTCTTCCCTTCCTGACGGAGGTGCCACCTACGGATATCCTTACGGATGCCACGGATTCCTTACTTTTTCGTCCATGTCCGTAAGGATATCCCTGAGGTGCCCTCCTTAAGGATATCCTTCGCAATTTGTCCACATCCCTAGGGATATCCGTAGCTCTTTGTCCATATCCTTAGGGATATCCTTATCTTTTCGTCCACTTCCTTAGGTATATCCTTGACTTGTCCATATCCGACGTCGACAGTTGGCAATTGCTTGAAGAGTATATCGAAGCAATGCATACAGTTACACTCCCAGATGCTCACACTAGCATGCATATGCATATGCAAGTACTTTTGAGCAAGTGATTGATTGAAGTCTCGTGTAAAAGGTAAGGTGTGACTCCTGCTACACTGCCGTGGAAACCATGAGGCAGTAGCACGCAACTGGGTGCCTTTAATACCCATATGCGACTGCTGAATTTGGTCTTATTATGGGGTAATGCAAGGCATGTTGCATCATTTTAAATTGGCTGCGCCTCATGGACCTTATGGAAACAGTGATTACTCGCTTCCCGCCTCCACTTTCACTCTTCTGCAAATGTGCCTTCAAGGTAATAATTATTTTATTGGATATAATTCTTTGGATATAAGCTCACATCGCAAAAGGTTACGGAATTGAGCGCGGTTACAACCGTAACCCGCGAGCAAAGTCTACTTGGCGTGGGATATGATCCCAGGAGGAAATCATAGTGTAGTGTGCTACTTATTCCCCCGCTAAGGTGAGCCTGCATCAGTGTAAGTTGCACGCGCACACACACACACACACACACACACACACACACACACACACACACACACACACA
>QAXF01003409.1:1117-15988 GCA_004335645.1 Dunaliella sp. WIN1
TGTGTGTGTGTGTGTGTGTGTGTGTGTGTGTGTGTGTGTGTGTGTGTGTGTTGTGTGTGCGCATGCATGCCTGCGTGCGTGTGTCTTGTGTGCGCGCGCGTGCTTTCTTGCGAGCAAGCACGCGTGCATGCTCATGCCACCAGTGTAAGTCTGTAATACATGGGGTCTGCGGAGTTTAGCAAGCTCTCTGCCAACTGTTGAGCATGTTAAGATGTCCAGAGCTGCCTGTGGTTGTCCAGCAGCAGTCAGCAACTTTATTGTATCCTATAATCTACGCAGTGTCTTATTTTAAGCTCATATTGCATGTGCTGTTTCAAAGGCCTGCTGGACTATGCAGCACACTTTGGGCAGGACTAGTGAAGCCACCCGCTGCTGCTGCTGCTATTGCGTCTTTGACCACAGGTTGCTGGGCTGCAGCAACATCACAACAAAGGCCAACAGGCTGTGTAAGATGTTTCCTGTCACTCAAATTGGTTCCTTTGTGGCAGTATGTAAATCGACTGAGCCTGCAGGGCAGGAGGAGTGGGCAGTGGCTGCGCACGTGCTCTTTGCCGTCATACTCGGCATCTGCTCATACATTCTAGCCTGGCTGATGTAGAAGGCCCCTCTGCAGGGTCGACACTCTTCAGCAGCAGCTGTGGCTACGCCTGTTATTAGGTCTGTCTGTTATTGCGTCTGAGTCTATTGCAAATCTAATATTCGCCTGAAAACCTCAGCGGAGTTGAAGAGCTGCATGGTGGATGCATTTCCCCACGGACACCATACTTTTCTCATGGATGCTGCCCTACCATCCTCACATATGCTACCATACCTTCATACTGACTTGCAGGCTCAGTACAAGAAAGGCCAGCAGCGCCTGCGCAAACTGCGAGAGCTGGTCCAGAATGTGGAGAGGGGAGTGGGCTTGGGCTCGGGCCTGTCTCGCCAAGCCTTAGCCAGCCTGATGGCCAGCATCAGCCATATTGAGCACAAGCGGCGATGGAGCAAGACACTAAAGCTCCAGGTAGGCTTGCCGCTGCGCGTCCCTCCGCCGTCCTGTTGGGTGTGCTTGCTCCTCTTTGGCTGACTTAAATCTAAGGTGAAAGTTACATAGCTGTACCCACCTACAAGGGCAGCTTAGCTGAAGCAGATGACGCCTGCAACCAAAGACCAAAAGAGCCAGGAAAAAATTTTCTATGGCTAGGATTTGCAGCAATTGGTGGGGAAGGAGAACACACCGCTACAGCCCCTACTTGTTGAAGAGCATCCTGGGAGCTAATTAAGAAAAAGTTTAGGGCTTTGGGCTCAGAGGTGTGATTGTGCTCTACACGTTCACTCACCCTACACCAGCCAAACCACCAACCACGCATATATCCTGCTCACATCAGCATCCAATGTACACTGCAGGGGCCACAACCTACAGGCTGTTCAACCTTCTCTGCAACTTCATGCATGCCCATAAGTTTGCGTGTGTGCCCTCTGCTTGACTTCTCAGGCTGGAGGAGAGCTGCTCAACCTGCTGGTAAAGGCCTCCCAGCTACGCACCCCGGAGGGCACAATCGTGCCAGGGCTGCGCTTTGACTATGTACCCTTGTCCCAGAACAAAGAGTACAAGATGCTTGGCAGCATCATCGTACATGACCTGTTGCCCCAGATGATGCTGCGAGATGTTGAGAAAGACATGTCTCTGGTGAGGTCATGCTGCTATGTCTGGTGTAAGAACTAGCTTAAGGGCAAGTTTTTACAGCACACCGATGAGTAGGAATTCATCTCTAGAGCAACGTGCTCCTTGGACTTACAACAGCTTACCTTACCAGGAAGTTTGTACTCAAGAGCGGCCTCACCAGAGACGTTGAGGAGGAGGCTGGCAGGTTTGAGCCACGCAAAGAAGGATTCAGCTGGCTGCCTTGGTCTTGCCTTGTGCCTTACAACTATTAAAGCTGTCAGCCCATGATATGTGTGGAAGTACTCAACGGTCGTTTCATCTGCATAAGCTCCATACTGGCCGTGCAAGTGCAATAAGCACAGTGTGTGGATACATTGTAGCGCGACTTCCATCTTTTTGGCATTTCCTGAGCAGGTTTTTGTAAGTTTTAGAGTAGTTAATGTCGGGGGTGCTTGTTGATCAGTTGTATGTACTGCAGCACGAAGCTGCAATGTGGGTTATGGCATGCTGCTGAGGCATGGGATTTCATAAAGCAAGTACGCAAACGTACCCCATCCCATTCCATACGCATGCATGCACACTCACGCATGCTTCTGCGCAGGCGCATGCGCACGCACGCACTCGCACGCACACGCGCACACACACACACACACACACACACACACACACATGCACACCCCCTCTTGCCCCCTGTTCCGTGGCTCCCACCCTGCCCCCATGCTCACCCTGTCTGCTTCCTGTATCACATGATCTTGAGACCACACCACCCACTCGCAGGGCTCTGCCGGCTCCCTGCTCCATGACTCCCGCTTATACCCGATGCTGGTTCCACCTGTACCCTGGACTGGCTTTGAGTCTGGGGGCCTCATCATGCACGGGCCTTCAGCCGTGCGCGCCCCCAGGCGGGACAAGTTCCTGAAGGCAGACGAGGCTGGGCACATGGCGCAGCTGTATGAGGGGCTGAACACGCTCAATGCCGTGTCGTGGTGCGTGTGCGTGCATCTGTGTGTGTGTGTGTGTGTGTGTGTGTGTGTGTGTGTGTGTTTGCGCGCTTTTGTGTCCTTGTGTGTTGTATCCTACAAAAAGGCTGCAGCATGAGTGAACGCATGGCGTCATAACTACTGCCATTGCTCTCGATAGCTCCCACTGGGCAGAGCATGTGTCATTGGACTGTCAAGGCTGGGCTCATGGCGCAGCTGTATGAAGGACCGGACACAGTTTTCGCCATAGTATGTGCATTGTTTGGGCCCCAGGCATGCACAGGCTGCCCTCTCCTTCCCTTGTATGGGTGCACAGTCACATACTGAGCTACATAGATGCTGCTGCCTGAAGCACTTCATCCAGAGTGCAACAAAAGTTGCAGTGGGGATACATGGAGGCCCAATCTTAAATATGTTTTTCAGTGTGCCCAGGGTATGTGCTGCCCAGCTGGCTACTTTCAAACTTAGCACTGAAAGGTGTGGCTACTCAGAGCAGCTGAGCTTGAGAACAGCCAGTTGGGGCGCACATGCCTTAAGAACATTTGTGTGATCCCTACTTTACACAACCAGATCTCCATCCAGATCTTAATATCAAATCCCCCGCTGCACCAACTCAGGTACATTTTGGTGACTTGGTGTTCATGTACTAAGTAACAGCATCGCGAAGAATATGAAGTGAAAAGACCTGGTGGTTGGTCGGTTGCAAATTTTCAGCCATTTCTTAAACGAATAAACAGCCTGAGGGGTGCCAAGTTGGTCATTTTTGGCCTCCTACGAACTTATTGAGTAAGCAGGATGTTAGCATAGTACAAGGGGATGCAGATGAAAAATGGACGAATATAGGACCCATAGCGGGGCGATGGTCGTTTTTGTGGTGATCTAAGGCCAAAGGAGTAATCTGGGTCATTCAACTTCATTTCTTCTTCGTGAGCATATTCTTTCATGACATCACGTTCTTTGGCCTGAGTGAGAAGCAGATATTTCTTTGCTGAGCAATGTGGCCCTTCCTTTCTTTGTCTGCTTATTCGGGCCTTGCTCCCACCCAGCTTTCATCACCTCTCAGCAACACCCAACTCTTGCAGCTATCCTAGCAGTCTGTCTTGCACACACACTCGCTCGTGCACACTCACTTGCACTTGTGTGTGGCACCTCACAGGTCTGACTTGCACGCACAATCACTTGCACACACCCTGCTTTTGTGTGCGGCACCTCACAGGACTGTGAACACAAAGGTCCTGGAGGTCATGGAGGCGCTGTGGGCCATAATCCCCGTCAGCTCTGTGCTCCGCCTTCCAGGCGTGCCCCCTGCCAGAGCGGAGGCACGCTCCTCATCCCCCTTAAGCCACCCAGCAGCAGAAATGCCCCAGACCCTGAGCTCGCACCCTGCAAGCACTGCTAGCAATAGTGAATTAAGGCCTCCAGCCCTCAATCCTGCTCCCATTAGCCATGGCACCACCGCTGGCAACCCACAGTTGAGCACCTTTGAGGGCATGGCCCGCCTGGCCGACGTCAACTTTAAGGACATGTTTGCAAGCATGCCCACCGCTTGGCAAGCAGCAGCTGCATACAGCGCGGACGACTACCTTAATCTAGCTGCCACTTCAGGTGGGGGTCTTGCAGTAGAGCTGTAGCAGCAGCTAAGTGCTGTAAATTTACTGTATTGCGTCATGCCTAGGTCATGTCTTGTTGTTGTTGCAGGCAGCAGTGCACAGCTGCTCTTTGGTGCTCCTTGACTTTGCAGTTGAAACTGGTACCCTGTGGAAGTTCTGATAGATGTTTGGAGGACAATTTATGTTGCGCGTGTGGTATCCTTACCAATCGCTAGATCTCAGTGTACCTATGTTACTCTTCAAGTTGGGCTAGCAAGGGCCATTCTACTGACAGGTACAGCCGCACGTAACATCCCTGCCTGACTGCTAGCTCATCCTCTATCTTACCAGACTCATGCCTTCTCAAACTCTTTGTGGTGTGTCCTTATACAAGACCGCTGCCGCCTAAAGAGATTCATGTCTTTTGTTCTTCAAACCTTTCTCCCTAAAGCCCACTGCATCGTGCTTTTTTGTAAGCACCTTGATGAACAGCTGAAAGCTCGCCATCTCGTGCGCCTGACAGGCCTAATAGTTGGTGCTCAAGTTGCTGAGGTAGGTACACCAACATGGCGTGAGGTAGCTCTCCTAGGTCCAAGTATTGGAAACCATTCATGGAGGTTACCTGTGCTCTAACCCCCTTCAGAGCATTGTAAGGTGCCTACCTTGCAAGCCCAGTATCAGCCTCCCTGAGCACCATATCTCTAATACTTGGGGACTCTGCTGCCCTCAAATTCTTGTACAGTCTAGCCTTCACACAGTCACGCTCCCAAGTGTGTTTGCAGCCAGCGCACATGCAATAGTGAAGCACAGCCGTTTCTGAGCATCATGCCCTAGACCATGCCAATCGGAGCCCTAGACACAACGTGCCCGGGCGCCCCACACCTGACGATTTTACATGCGTGACACATTCACCAACTTTCACATTACCACATAGAAATAAGACGGAAGGATAGAGGAGAGTTCAAGTGAGCAGTCCCCCTGCTTCGTGACAGATGGCCTCCAACCTGCTGTACGCTCAATGCTGTCTTGCAGCCAAACCACCCATCACAAGCACGCCCTACCTGCGCAGCACGCGCCAAGGGCAGGCATGGGGGCAGCTGCTGTTCACCGCTGGGCCACTGACGCATCGAGAGCTGCGAGACAATAAGCAGAGTTGGCAGGCGGCCAAGCAGGTACGCTCGCTGCATTGCCCCCCAAACAAACACCGACACTGTCTCGTGGAAGCAGGTGCATCCATTGCTCCCTCAAAAGGCACTGGCAATGGCCGCAGGGACTTGCGGAAGCAGGTACGCTTACTGCGTTACCCCCAGAAAACGCACTGACAATGTCTCGTGGAAGCAGGTGCATCCATTGCCCCCACAAAAGGCACTGGCAATGGCCACAGGGACTTCTGGAGACAGGTACAAACATGCATTGCCCCCACAGCAGGCACAATGTCAAGTAGAAGCAGGTGCACTAATTGCACCCTAGACACGTGCTTACAGTGGAATCAGTGGACGCTGAAGCGCAATTTAGCGTATTCTATATGGTAAATGCGGGGTAGCATGCAATACGCAGGAACGTGCAGGAGCAAGGTGCTGTCCTCGGCAGGGCTACTGCAGTTGAGTGCTTACCGCTCACTTTTTGGTTCTGTTGCACTATTGTCCATCACCAACAGGCCGCGTGCAACAAGGCTACCCAAGCCATTGAGCTGCATAAGCCATGGTTTCTGCATATTCCGCTCACACACTGGTTCTGTTGCACTCCTGGTTGTCGCACAGGCCGCGACCGACAAGGCTACCGAGCCACTGAGCTGCGTAGGCCATAATTTTGCATGTTCCACTCATTTACTGGTTCTTTTGCACTCCTCTTTGTCACGCAGGCCGCGACTGACAAGGCTACCCAAGCCACTGAGCTGCGCCTCAAGCTCCAAGTGGCGCGGCACCTAGCAGATCATGAGCGCTTCTACATTCCCCACAACATCGATTTCAGGTAAAGCATGTTTCACCTGGGCGCTATCCCCCCCTTCTCACGCGCAAAATGATGTCAGCGCACCAGTAGTGTGCAGTGGTTGAAAGGACGAATGCCATATGCTTTTGTGGCTAGGGCGGAGCCTGCATGGCATTGGTCTTCAAAGAGCTCACTTTAGTTAAAGCAGGCTGTCCCAAGAACAAGGACTGCGTTAGGAGTCATCCGCAAAGCTGATTCATTAAATGTAAACTGTATGTGGCTTCAGAAGTTGCACTATAGTTGCAACAGCTTTTCTCATCCAGTAACTTGCACGTTCACTCTGAAGAGGCAAAATAGTCTGCCAAGTCAGAAAGCAAACTCCAGGTTACAACCAGTTACTGCTCCCCCTTCACCACCTCTTTTGCCTGTATGCAGAGCCAACACGTCCTAGGGCTGTCCTTGTGGCTAAAACATGGCAAACTCATACTCCATCCAAGTTATCGCCTTGCAAGCCAGCTGAATGCTGAGCTACACGCAGCGGATGTCCCTGAGCCTGCAAGGGCAGCATCCTCTACTTTCTCCTGTCAACAAGGTCACAAAACAGTGCGTGTCTTGTACCTATGCAGGCCAGTTCCTGGGTCTGCATCAAATGGCCAGCGAGAAGCTTGGCTAAGCTCCCTGTCTGGCCGCCTGTAGTACACCTACACTCATTCATTTGCATGAACCCAAATCGCTAGGCCTGCCTAAGCCTGCTCGCTGCACAGACTCTCCCACCCTCAGAACACTACACCTGCCTGTCCTTCTTTTACCTGCTGCCAATGGCAATGGTAAATCCCATGTCTTTGTCTGCCTGGCCAAGGGTTTCTCATAGAACTGCGCTGTGCCTGACTACCAGGGGCCGCGCCTACCCCACTTCCCTGCCACCTGCTGCTGACATCAAGTTAAGATCCCATATTTATGTTAGCCTGGCCAAGGGCTTCATGTGTACCTGCCGTGCCCCTGACTCACATGGGCCATGCCTACCCCACTTCCTGCTTCCTGCACCAATTGGGTAATGACACATCGCACATTGTAACTGTTGTGCCCCTGACTCACAGGGGCCGTGCCTACCCCACTTCCTGCTACCTGCACCAAATGGGCGATGACACGTCGCGCGGCCTGTTGCTATTTGCTGAGGGCAAGCCCCTGGGTAAAGCTGGCCTGGACTGGCTGTTCATTCAGGTGGGCGTGGGCATGGGCCACTTTGTGCTTGGCCGTGTTCTTTCCCATGGCACGCATTGATGTTTAGGATGCTGTGTGGACAGAGAACAGTCAGCGCAGGCTGTGCAGGCAGGCAGCGCAGGCAGGGCCCATGCAATGTGCAGCAATAGGCACTCGAGTGTAAAAGCTCCCGTTCGCGCAATGGTGTACATGAATCAGCATGTAACAGCTCAGTTCCATCTGCTTGTGTTGCATTCTGTTCAGGCTGTGTGTGTGGTGAGCTTGCTGTCACAGGCTAGGCAATGGGCCATGTAAGGGCGTGTCCTTAGTTACTAGTGGCTGGACATTTGCTGGTGCTGAATCTCAAGTATGTGCCTATCCATGCATATCTCGTCACATAGTGAGATTCTGCATCAATGGTCTGGCCTGCATACCAACTGCAGGTTGCCAAGTGCTACGGCAACGGCAAAGACAAGCTGTCTTTCGAGGGGCGGCGCAACTTTGGAGAAGAAAGCCTGTCACACATCCTCGCGAGCGCGGAAAATCCTCTGCAGCGTGGGAAGGGCCAGTGGTGGATGACAGCTGAGGAGCCATGGCAGCTGCTGGCTACCTGCATGGAAATCAGTGCGGCAATAAGCAGCGGGGACCCTGAGTCCTACCCCAGCCGCATCCCTCTGCAGCAGGTGTGTGCGTGTGTATGTGTGTGCGTGTGTGTGTGTGTGTGTGTGCGTGTGTATGTGCCAGTGCGTGTGCCAGCTTGCGCGCTCGCTGTGAAAGGGTGACCTAATGACCAGTGTGCTGGTCTTGGCATGCAATGGCACCTTGCATGCTGTTAATATTTGAGACACCTAAAGTGTAAAGCCATGTCTAGCATCACAACTGACAGGGCCCCCTGCATCATCCTGCATCCCTAAATTGCCTCTTGTACTTTAATTCTGTTCAGCATTCATGGAGTGCACATCAAGCTGAAGTAACTGAGTTGAGGGAAGGTCTTGACCCAACCGATTAGTTTTTGCGCGCTTCCTGCCTAGTAACGAATCCCATTGGGGTCATTTGCTTGTGAGGGAACAAGGAGCAGGCAGGTCCATAGTAGTGCAATAGCAGGCCTGTATCCCACTAGCTAGCAGAACAGCTTAAGCTTCTGCTTTTCATGGCTATGCTGTAATTGTGGCTGCTCCCTTCCCCTACCTTCCAGTTGCATGAGGGCAGCAAAGGGCTCACTCTTATACCTGGCAAATAAGGCCAGGCGTTGACTAAGACATATGTTATCATCACTGTATAGAGTACTGGCTGCAGATTTGACTTAAAAGGGACAATCATCGCATTGCTAAGCCTTTCCTCTACTCCTTCAAGAACCTTATCAGCTGATCATCCCAAGGGCAAGGACCAAAGAAGCACAGTTAGCCAACCACCAAAGGCCTACTTGTTCCATGTGCTTTGCTAATCTATTTGCTTAGAACTAGGACCAACTCTTACTACAAGGCAGCGCTGTTTTCTGCATGATAGGAGCCCTGAATGTGGCCCGAACGCCGATACAAGCAGATGAATTGCCCCTGACTTGTGGTAACACTGAATGTTTACCACCATGAAGATGCAACTGTGTGTTACTCAGACTTCAAAAGGGGGCAGTTTGGGTCTGCTTGTGCAATGGTGATCATTGTAAAGCTATCCTAAATGGACCCCTTTTTGTAGTTTGAGGGCATCAGCTGATGGCGTCCTTCCTCGCGAGGTCAACAACTGCCGCTGCACTCTCGCCTCATCTCGCATTCCCTCACCCCCTTTTGGGATGCTCCCCCTTGCATCTTCACCCCTTCCTTTCTCCCTACTTCTCCTGGCAATTACATTTTGCTGCCAAGGTCCAATTTAGAGTGGCTCTGCATCCTACCCTTGGCACACATGCAAGATGGCTCTCACCTTAATGCTTCAAGGTGGTTCTTGCAACATTCCTGCAGCTCTATGCCACCCTTGCCCTCAAAGGCTTTTCACAGCTTTTGAGCAGCAATGTCATTTACTTTGAAGTGCACTGCTCACCAAACTGTGCAGGATGGCAATTGCAGCACTATGTCACCCTTGCTCTTTCAGGATTTATAATCAAAATGATCTAGTCATACACACTCTGTGTTCCAAACTGTGCAGGACGGCACTTGCAATGGCCTGCAGCACTATGCTGCCCTGGCCCGGGACTATGGGGGTGCCTTTGCAGTCAACTTGGTGCCATCGCCTGCTCCCCAGGATGTGTACACAGCTGTTTCTAAGGTGAGGCGCGTGGCTACCCTCTTGCGCTTCTGCCTGTAAACGCTCCACGTGATGGCCCAGTAAGGAGGCTGTACCTGCAGCACAGCTTCTGCTTTGTTCGCGCTGCAGAGCCCCCTTCTATACTTGTGTGTGATTGCTTGGGCTACTATCGTTCACCCTCATCTTCTGGTTTGCTGCCCTTCTTTGAAGGCCTGCCTAGCTGACTTAGTAGCCCTGCCGCTTCAAAGCGCTGTCCATCTTGTGACATGTTCCGTTTCAGAAGCACCCAAAGCAGGGGGCCAGCCGAGGCTTAGATGACAATAACACCACTCTTTAATGCCTGTTGTAATGTGTGTGCCATCTCATGCTTTCGTTGCATCCCTCCCTGCCCTGATTTGTGCACGCCCATGAGTGCACACACGCGAAGGCAGGCCTCAACAAGCCCATCAAGTGCCTGCACATGACTGTCTGCCATTGTTTGGATCATGGATGTTTATAACTGTGTTTGCCATGCACTGCCCTAGGTTGTGGATGCCCAAGTGCGCAAGGATGCAAAGCAAGGCGTGAGCGAAGCCCTGAAGTACCTTGCTCGCTGTGGCAGCGTGGATCGCAAGCTTGTGAAGCAGACTGTCATGACTTCCGTGTATGGTGTGACCTTTGTGGGAGCACGGCAGCAGGTTGAGTCGCGGCTGGAGGAGAGAGGCTGGGACAATCAGGATGAGCTATACACGGTATGTTGCTGAACAAGGAAGCCTCCAGATGTGGGAATTTGCGTAGCGTAAAGCACAGGCTTAAGCCGTAGAACAAAACAAGATTGCTATGCTTAAAGGAGATTGTTGTGGCCACATATACTCACGCACGCACACACACACACACACACACACACACACACACACACACACACACACAGGTGTCCAGCTACCTGTCAAAGGTCACATTATCGAGCATCGGCAAGCTGTTCAAGAATGCGGACGAAGTCATGGGCTGGCTTGCCACCTGTGCTAGCGCTGTGGCTGCCAAAGGCAAACCAGTGGAGTGGCGGTCCCCACTGGGCTTTCCCATCTTGCAGCCCTACTTCCAGACCAAGGATTCAGTTGTACGTTGAACCAGAATGTAGAAGAGTTGCTCAATGCCTTGCACTTTGCTTCCACTCAATCCATTTGGATTTATTTTCTCATAGCTAAGGGGTTCGAGCAGCACCTGTTAGGTCTTATAGTTTCAAGCCTTTAACAAGCTCTCCCCAACAGGCTCTGACATGTGCGCATGCTCGTGTCTTACTAAACTCACTGACAAGCAGCTCCTGCTGTGGCCTCATTCTGTGCCTCCCCACCTCTGTCTAGCCCAATGTGTGAAAGGCGTCATGTAGAGAGTTGGGTCATGCTGGAGTTGCATTGTGTATCACGTCATATGTTCCCCTCAGCTTGTGCCAAACAGTGTTCACACCAACACACTATGTTTGCCACACTTCCACGCTCGAGGCTGCGTCTAGCTCTCAGGGAACAGGGCCCCGGTGACATTGAGTCTTTGAGCCCCAATGCAACTGTGGAGCAGCTGCTTCATTGGTTGAAAGCCTCGCTCACATGACCTAAAACTGCTTGCATTGCTTACATTTGAGTTATAGCACGCAGCAAATAGGTTGCTCAAGCCCTCACTCAGTTATGGCAAACCGTAATAAGGACTGTGCCTTGTGCTGCCTGACAGGTGGAGAGCAGCTTGCAGCGCTTCTGGATGCTCAAGCCCTCCATGACTGTGGCCAAGCGCTCCCAGAAGACAGCCTTTCCTCCAAACTACATCCACAGCTTGGACTCTGCACACATGATGGCGACTGCTATGAGGTGCCGTTCACAGGGGGTGGCGTTTGCAGGTGGGTGCTAGTTTGGTGAAGTATTTTATGGCTCCCTACCTGAACCTACGCGTGCATCAACGATAAATTAGGCTGAGTGCATAATGCTGAGGGACTTGGCTTATTAGCAGTGCTTTTGAATTCAGGCCCTCCCTCAGGTTGCATATGGGATACATATATGCACTCATGCTGTCTGCCTTTTACCTCTTACCTTTTACCTAAGCATGCAATTTGCAAGAAGTTTGCGTTATGAAACGCTTCAATTCCCTCATGCTTGTGGAGCTGGCTGCCTTTCTCTTGCTCGTTGCCATTTGTACGCTAACCAAGGGAAGAGCAGCTAAGGGCTTGTACAATGCAGTCATGTGACCATGGCTGTTTCCTTACTGTGACACGCATGGATGAGTGCGACTAGCCTTTGCGTCTCTTAACCCTCTTCAATGTAGAGAGCTTCGGTTGCCTACTTCGTCTCCCTTTTCTTCTTTCTTCCACGCACAGGTGTGCATGATTGCTTCTGGACCCATGCTGCAACAGCAGACACCTTGGGAGCCATCCTGCGTGACACATTTGTGCAGCTGCACAGCCGGCCATTACTAGAGAACTTAGTGAGCGATTTGAAGGCAGCTGCAGGGGATGCAGACTTGCCACCAATCCCATCCAAGGGGCACCTCGATCTAGGAGTGGTCCAGACTTCTCCTTACTTCTTCAGCTAGGCAGTGTACTTAGTACCTGTGCTTCTGGTTTGGTACTATCAAGAGATGCCATGCCAAAAGCTGTTACAACTTATGTGTAGAATCAATAACTTGATTTTAATAGCGCCATGCTGACTACACTAGTCTCCTTTTACCTTCTTCCAGTGTGGCACAACACTAAGGCTCAAATAGGGCACTAGTGACTCCTACTATCCCTTCACACATGAACAAGTTGCATATTTCTGCCAACGTGCTCCCGTAACAAATGGTCAAAGTTGCATATGCTGATTTGCTGAGGGGCTTCCAGCACAGTGCAGGCTCCTACGCTTGCCCCTTTCAACTTGAAAGTATTACTAGTAGTTGCGCAGTTTGTGCATCAGACTCTGCCTCGGAGGAGTCATCAATATTGCTCATCACACAGTCAGTGGCATCACCGCCAGCAGAGTCTCCCTTTGTGTTCTTAATCTTACACTACCTTCGGTAGCAGCTTGTATTCGCCTACAGGCCAGTATACATTAAAATTACATTGGGTTTGACCATGAGCCAAGGCACTAACAGTCAACTTGTAAACACCAATAAGGTTAAGGTTACATAGCTGTACCTGCCTGCAAGGGCAGCTTAGCTGAAGAAGAAGACGCCTGCCAGATAATTAGAAATAGAGTGGTAGCATATAATCCTAACACCACTGGCCGAATTTGGCCTGGTGGTTGAATTCGACCATCTCTGATCGAAATTGACCTCAGGGTCGAAACTGACCACACTATGGGTCGAAATCGACCACTGGTCGAACCACTGGTCGTAGTCTGCATCAAATTCGACCGGATTGAATTCGACCGCTTCGACCACACTTCGACAAGGGGGCTTTTTTTCTGACGTGCAACCAAAGACCAAAACACCAATAAGCTCAACTGGAAAGGAAGTAGCATTTTCCTTGGCTGGCTGTAGAATTGGACGACATCTTGGTCACTGAAGGTTGTAAGGTTACAGTTTAAGGTCACGTAGCTGCACCCGCCTACAAGGGCAGCTTAGCTGAAGATGCCTGCAACCAAAGACCAAAAAAAAACAAGAAGAAAGGACACCTAAAAAAAAGGTTATGAATCAGGTTCAACCTTAGTTATAGAGCTGTGCCTACAATGGTTACAACTTGTACTTCAAGTTGTCAATATAACATAATTGAATGGTTACAATAAGGAGAGAGCTACAAGCCTGAGGTCAGCCTACTAGGCGCCTATGCGCTCGGCGTACTTGCCCCTCTTCAGGTAGCGCGCAATGCGGCCCACGGGGAAGGAGAGGCCGGCCTTGGCGGAGCGGGACATGGCCTTCTTGCCGGACCCGCCCTTTCCGCGACCTGCGCTGCCTGTCTTGCCAGCCATTGAGTGTTGTTGTGTGTTGTGGAAGAGAGATAGAGTAAGATTGTGAGTGCCAGGCCTCAGCTGCGCTAAAGTAGCTGCAGTCAACGGGAAACCCTGCTCAGCAGGACCGTTGACCAAGCAACCCCCATGCTTTTTGGGGTCCTGCTGAGCTGCGAGCCTGCTGGCTGCTGCTTCTTAGTAGGAGTTACACCTTCACGATAGTCAATTCTACTTTTGCTCAACCCACACCTCCCAACTTATTCCACACCCAATGGCTCCCAAGGCTGCTGAGAAGGCTCCCGCCAAGAAGGCCGCCCCCGCCAAGGCCGGCCCCGACGGCAAGAAGAAGAAGAAGGTGGCCAAGGTGGAGAGCTACAAGCTGTACATCTACAAGGTGCTGAAGCAGGTGCACCCCGACACCGGCATCTCCTCCAAGGCCATCTCCATCCTCAACTCCTTCGTGAACGACATCTTCGACAAAATCGGCTCGGAGGCCTCCCGCCTGGCGCGCTACAACAAAAAGCCCACCGTGACCAGCCGCGAAATCCAGACCGCGGTGCGCCTGGTGCTGCCCGGCGAGCTGGCCAAGCACGCCGTGTCCGAGGGCACCAAGTCCGTCACCAAGTTCACCTCCGCCTAAGCTGAGGCATCTAGCCGAGGCTGTGGTGGGCTCTGGGGATCAATGAGCACCCCAGGGACAGCTGCCCAAACACTCAAACAAACGGTGTTTTTCAACACCACCTCTCCCTGTTGTATGGTGCCTGATGCAAGGCTGTAGCTGGGTGCCACCCTCAGTGAGGCATGCGGCTCCTTGTATTGCATACTGAGGCTTGACAGGTGCATGGTAGGGGGACTTAATGGAGATTTAAACGCTGCTGACAGGTATGCAGCGCGCCCTCTTCAGTCTGACAAGGGGCTGAGTGGTACAGGACCATAGATGCACGGCAGTTGGGCACTAAATTACATGAGAGTTGTCCCTGCCTCGCCAGCTGTGAAGCTCCAACTTGCGGCGTTCGGCAACTGGCTAATGGTTCTTTCCTTTGCATCATGCATGATGCTCAGGCTTGATTGATGCTGGACATGGCTTCGTTACAGTGTCATGCTGACAGAGGCAGGGCACGGTCTCTGACCAATCGCAACATGGATGGCCCTCGTACGAGCATGCATACAACCATTTACACCTTGTATTCAGACAGACACCAGTGGTCCATCTTGACAACTCTCCAAACCAGAGGGAAGGGACAGGCAACCAGTCTGTTACTTGTACGAGGCGCTGGACAGGAACAGTATCTGGCAGAGACCACTTGATCCCTCTGGGTCGCAGACATAACAATTCCCAACCAACTGCCCCACACTCATTTAACTTACCCGATGACTGTGAACTGCTGACCTTGGTCTCCAAGCACATC
>QAXF01003433.1:10802-28198 GCA_004335645.1 Dunaliella sp. WIN1
TGTGTGTGTGTGTGTGTGTGTGTGTGTGTGTGTGTGTGTGTGTGTGTGTGTGTGTGAAGAATAGTTGCAAGGAAGGAAGACATTACAGCGTGACAGCAGCGATTCATTCAAGGATTCCAATTATGAGAGCAAGGTGCTCAATTGAGTTCAAATGCTGAGGGGAACATAGGCAACTGCTGCATCAAAGCTGAGGCAGTGTGCAGCGCATATGACACACATACCTTGCGACATTCCCAGAGTACAAAGACCTCATACTGTGAACGAGTTTGGCTGTCGTTCCCAAGCCTTGCATGATGCAAGTTGCATCATCCCCAGGGTGCAAGGTCTGTATTATTGTAAACAATTCATCACATGCCCAACGCAGGAGGCCCGTGCTGAGCATGCAGAGGCGGAGGCCATGCGTGCAAATTCTGTTGCCTTCAAGCTGACGCGCGACCTTGAAAAGCTGCGTGGGCTGGGCAGCACGAGGCAGAGTGGGCACGACAACGACAGCGATAGTGCATTTGGGCTTGCAGGTGAGAACACGGGGGTGCGCTGAGCCGAGACAGATTGTAAAGGCAGAATAATTGCAACAGAAGCATTTGGGTTGGGGAGAGAAGGGTATGCTCTGGGTTGTTCACGATGTGACAGGAGCTAAGGAGACAGTGTGCATTCGATTGGCAGTGACCGCAGAGTACACAGTGTACAGCAGTGTACAACAGGGTACCCATACCCTTGGGAAGGGGGCCTAGTTGGCGCTGGCGCAGCCCTGACTCCATGGTGCTTCTGCAGGCAGCACAAGCCCCTGAGTGAGGAGCAAGCAGGCCATGTGTTGGCTGTATGCTGTATGGCCTTGAGCTGTGTTGTGTGCATGCTGTACATGTGGCGCCGCCTTTGGCACCAGTTCTGGCAAGTGTAAGGGAGATGATGCAACCTTATGCCCCCACCATCTGACGTGTGTCATACTAAAACAAATCACAGTGGACAACTGCCACTATATTTGGTGTTAGCACGCACAGATTGTTTGACTGAGGAATCAGCGGTGAACCCACCCCTCTTTAATCTGCCTTATTCTAAAAAGCTCGCAGGCGAGGAGTTAGAAACAAAACGGATGTTTTTGCACCCCCCCCGCCCCCTACCTTGATTTGCCACTACCTTCAACTCTTGCAGGCGAGGAGTTAGAGACAGGAGCAATGGCTTTGAACAGCCTCCTCCCGTAAAGTGGTAGCATTTGTAATGCTTGCAGGTGGGGAGTTCTAAAGAAAACGGCAACACTGAACACACCCCTTCCTTCAGATTGGCACTTTCTTTGATGCTTGCAGGCAAGGAGTTTGAAACAGAAGTGGCGGCTCTGAACAGCCCCTCACGTAAACTGGCTTAAATGCTTGCAGGTGAAGATATTGTAAGAGGAGCGGCAACTCTGAACACGTCCCTTCCTTCAAATTGGCACTCCCTTTGATGTTTGCAGGCGAGGAGTTTGAAACAGAAGTGGCGGCGCTGACCAGGCAGCTGGGCCATGTGAAAGCCAGGCAGGAGCGCGTCTCTCAACAGCGAGATCATTGGAGGGATCGGTGCCTGCTGTATGAGCGTGCCTGCTCTCAGCTACAGGTGAGTGAGGGCTGGCAAACCGCTGACAAACCTATTTAAAAGGCACAAATATGGATCGCAGTCCCTGAAGAGGATTAACAGTGCTTAAACATCTTGGTGTCTTTATAAGCTAGGCAGGAGCACGCCACCCAACAGCAAGATCATTGGGAGAAATAGGTGCCTGCTGCATGAGTGTGCTTGCTCTCAGCTACAGGTGAGTGAGGGTTGACAAACCTAAGTACAAGGCACAAATATGGATTGCAATCCCTGAAGAGGAATGATTGTGCTTAAACGTCTTGGTGTCTTTGAGAGTTAGGCAGTAGCGCGTCACCCAACAGTGAGTTCAATGGAGCGATTGGTGCCTGCTGCATGAGTGTGCCTGCTCTCAACTACGGGTGAGTGAAGAATGACCCATATGTGATTCAGGCTCACAGACGTAGTGCAGTCTCTCCAGACATTCATGCTGAAGCACTACACTAGAAGTATGAATAATGTCCAGGAAGGCTTGGTAGGGGCGCTCTGCTTAACAGCAAAGTCATTGGAAAAGTTGACACCTCTGGTATGTGTATGTCCGCTGTCAGCGACGTGAGCACACTTGCTTAGGCATGCCTACTTCTACTTAGGCACCAGCACATGCTCTTGCACCATCCCACAGCTTATTGCATGCCCTGAAGAAGCCTCCGATGCTGAGAACGCCAGTCACGGAGGAGGAAACAATCCAGGCTGAGGAACACTCAAGCCCTTTTCTAGCACTCCCAAACTTATCCCTTGACTCTCATTTAGGATTAATCATCAGCTGTATACACGCCTACGCATATCTATGTGAGAATGCTTTTTGACAGACAGCAGATGCACCGCATGTTCCTTGGTCCCTGCTCAAGACACTGTACATGATTCTGGACACACTCATAAGGAGGCAAGGACAAGCTGATTGGTGCTCAAACTGTTTGCTGCCACTTGTATGTGTGGCTCGACCCCAGCTGGCCTTGTCCAGACCTGAACGACCACTCATACCTGTGCCTGAATTAAACATTAAACATGCACCCAGTCTCAGCTGGCCTTGTTCAGCCGTGTTTGGACACTCAATCTCTGTGCCTAAATTAAACATGCACCCAGTCTCAGCTGGTCTTGTCCAGTCGTGTTTTTGCATTGAACCTCTGTGCCTCAAATTATCATGCACCCAGTCTCAGCTGGCCTTGACCAGTCCTGAAGAACCACTCATCTTTGTGCCTTGCTGTACATGCACCCAGGCCTCCCTGCTTGCCCTTCAAGGCCAGGTGCAACTGAGTCTGCCCAGCGGCAAGGCCCAGCACTTGGACTCTGTCTGGTGCACACAGCCAACAAACAGCAGCAGCCCAGTCGGGGGGGCAGGTGAGTTGCCTTGCAAGCAGGCTTGTAGCTAGGGTTAAGTCGTACAAACGCTAACTGATTCTACGTGCACATGTTAGAATGTATGCAAGACTCTGGCGCATTTTCGTGCATGGTATGGCCCAAGTCAAAATATGACCCAACCCTGCTTGCAGCCAGCTCTGTGTAGCTGTGGTACACATGCAGCTCTGCTGCTCCAATTGCTTCCTTCTTAGCCATGGGAGCCAATGTATGCACTCTCAAACAGTGTATGCATGTGCAGTGAAGGCTGCCGCTGCTCTTGCCCTTGGGGTGTGTCTTACCAATCTTATGCCATAGCTGGCCTGGGAGGCGCGTAACAAGCCCTCCACAATGGTACTTTAATGACATGTGCATTGGATGCAAAGCCCCCCACTTCATACTGCACAAGAGCCCCAGCTGCTCAGGCCTACTAAGGAATGCACCCTGCACTTGCAAATATTTCCTGGGTCTCCTTCAACTTAATCACCATCCTCCACCATGGTAAACTCCCTCATGGTTCCAATTGGTGGCAGTGAGAGTTAAAAGCATCAGAGAGGGTGGAGAGAGGGCTCGCACTGCACTAACCTGTGTGTGGCATGGGCGTGTCACGCAGGAGCAGGGAACGGCAAGGTGTTCCTAGGGCTAAGCAAAGGTGCTCCAGCAGCAGCAGCAGCAGCAGGCACAGGAGAGGGCAAGGTGGCAGCTGCTGGGGTTAACTCAGGGGCATGTGGAGCAGAGGAGATGCTGCCTGTTGCAGGAGCGCATCAGGCTGGGCATGAGGCTCAAGGGGCACAGCAGCAGCAGCAGCAGCAGCTGGAAGGGGGCAGGGCTGCTGGGTGGCTTACAGGCAACGCTGTGCGCGCACAAAGCGCGCGCATGAGGCATGCAGGGGAAGGTGTAGGGTCTGCTGGCAGGCCCACGAGCGCAGCTCCAAGGCTGTCCCTTCACACACAGGCGGGGGCGGGGCAGCATGCAAGCAGCACGGCTTCATGTGCAGGGGCAGAGCTGAAGCAGCACGCTGGCGGCACCGAGCCGAGTGTGAGGCAGAGCACAGCACGCCCTGCTAGCGCCGCGGTACCTGCCACTTCATTCAAGCGCCCCTTCAGTGCGGTGCCATCACCTGGGTAGGTGGTCATGCCTGGCAGCGCCAGTGCAAATTGAGCAAGTGCTATGGGAGGGTACCTGCAGTGCCAAGCAAGCGCTCCTTCAGTGCTGCGCCATCACCTGGGTAGGGTGTCGGATCTGGAAGTGCAGGCAGACTGGGCAATTGTTAGGGGAGGGTACCTGCCCCTTCATTCAAGCGCCCCTTCAGCGCTGTGCCGTCTTCTGGGTAGGGTGTCAGAGCTCGCAGTGCCAGTGAAGGCGGCTTGAGCAAGCGTGAGGGGAGCTAGGACAGACAGACTGAGCGAGGGTGCCTGCCTATCAACCTTAGGCGACAATTCTTTGCGCCGGCTGAGGCATCAAGTGTGCCTGTCGTAGGCTGCTTTCCTAATTGTTGTGCGCATAGTGCTTTGCATAGTGCTTTGCAGGGGTGCACAGCTATCCTGGCAATTGTTGGCGCCCTGTGACTCACAGGGCACCAACACTTGCACAGTGTGAGTTGGACAGTAAGTGCTGCCAGTTGTGTATGTAGCTGTCACAGAGTGTGCGCATCGTGGCCAGTCACAGCTGCGATGACTGCTGCGTCAGGCAAGCACCACCCTCTTGGTGCACCCATCGATGTCCTGGCCGTTCCCATACCCGCAGGAAAGGAAGGCCCATGAGTGCGCTACCGCGCTCAGAGCCCCTGGGCAGCACAGCAGGTGGCCTGCTGAGCCCAAGAACCAATGCACAGCTCAGCGGAAGTGCTGGTGCACGCCCTGCCAGCGCAGCCATACGGCCCGGCAGCCCAGCTAAGCCTGCAGCGCAAGCGCTGGGCAGCAGTATTGCTGGTGCACGCCCTGCCAGCGCAGCCACACCGCCCGGCAGCCCAGCTAGGCCTGCAGCACAAGCGGTTGGCATCATGGCTCCGCGCCCTAGCAGTGCAGCGACACGACCCAGCAGTGCGGTGGAAGGGGTCGGCCAGCAGCACAGGGGGCGCGGCTGGAAGCTGAGCCAGATGAATGCTGCACAGGTGCGTGCGCTTTTGGATGCTGCGCAGGTGAATTGGCTCTGTGCAGGGGCGTGTGCTCTTGGCTTGGTTCTGTGCAGGTGAGTGCGCTTGTGGCTTGGATCAGTGCAAGTGCATGTGCTTGTTGCTTGAATCAGTGCAGGTGAGTGTGCTTGTGGCTTGAATCTGTGCAGGTGTGTGTGTGCTTGTGGCTTGGTTCTGTGCAGGTGCAGGTGCTTGTGGCTCAGTTCTGTGCAGGTGAGCGCGCTTGTGGCTTGATTTTGTGCAGGTGAGCGTGCTTGTGGCTTGAACTTGTGCAGGTGAGCGTGCTTGTGGCTCGGCTCTGTGCAGGTGCATGTGCTTGTGGCATGGAACAGTGCATGTGCTTGTGGCTTAGTTCTGTGCAGGCGAGTACGTGCGCAGCCACTGTCGTCCACCCCCTTCAGCTTGCCTGTGTACTGGGCCTCATCAAGGTCATCGCAGCTGCTAAGTACCACACAAGCTGAGTCAGGCAGCTTGAGCAGGCACACATGCTGCTGCACCTTGCTAGTAGCCTGAGGGCCTTGTCGCTTGTAAGCAGCAGCGCTGACCTAACACTCACCAGCTTCAACTCCTGGTTGTTCTTTAGTGCGCTAGCTGTTGGGGCTGCAACTTGGATGGATGTAGCCATAGGGCCCTGTTGTTTGTCAGCAGCGCTAACCTTACACTCACCAGCTAGAAACCTCTTGCTGCACTTTGGCAGGTGGGCTGTCTGTCTGAGCTGCAATATGTGAGGATGTAGCCTGAGGGACATGTTGCTTGTAAGCAGCAGCGCTGACCTACCAATCACCAGTTTTGACTCCTTGTTGCTCTCTGGTGCGCTGGCTGTTGGGGCTGCAGCCCGGGTGGATATAGCCTGGGGCCCTGTTACTTGTAAGCAGCTCTAACCTAACACTCACCAGCAAAAAAACATATTGCTGCACTTTGGCAGGTGGGCTGGCTGTCCGGGCTGCAGCCCGGGTGGATGGGTAACAGAGGCACGCAGCAGCTCATTGCACAGCTCGAGCAGGCTGGCCTGCCTGTGCAGGTGGATGGCAGCCCATGGGCTGTTCAACCAGGAGGGATGCTGGTTACGCATGGGGTTGGGGAGGTCGACACAGGCGGTGCTGTGTGGGGGAGGCCAGATGATGTGATGCGTGAGGGGGGCGGGATGAGCTCAGCGGGAGAGGGGGGTGGGGAAGAGTTGAAGCAAGGGGATGGGGCCCGTGGCATAAGTGCTGCAATAGTAGAGGAGGAGGAGGGTGAGCTGGAGGGGGGTGTGGTGCAAGAGGACGATGGCGGGGAGAGTGAAGATTTGGAGGATGTGCCTTGGGACAGTGAGAGGGTGAAGCAGCCGCAGCCGCAGCAGCACCAGCAGCAGCAGCAGCAGCCGCCACAGCAACAGCAGCGATGGCAGCAGCAGGGGGACGATGGATATTGGAGCGGGAACCAGCAGATCCAACAACAACAGGGGCAGCTACAACAAAGCCAGCAGCAGCAGCAACAGCAGCAGCAGGAGGAGGAGCACTGGCAGAAGCAATGGCTGGCAAGCCAGTCAGGCTTGCATCTGGCAACCCAGCAGCAGCAGCAAGGCACGCAGCAGCGGCGGCGGCCTGCAAGCCACAGCGCAAGGGTCACAGCCCCCTCTCGCTTGTACAGCAATGACCCAGAGCCTTTTCAGGTGCGCCGTGTGCTGCGTGTAAACGTGTGTGGGTGTGGGTGTGGGTGGGCGTGCGGCGTGTCAAACTTTGCGCCAGAATGAGCAAGCAGAGAACCTATGTGCATGATCTTGTGCCAACAGCAGCTAGCGGTGGAACCCAGATGCACGTATTACAGGCAGTGCTGGGAGGCTACAAAGTGCTGCATGCAACCTCCAACCCGCCCTTGTACCATGCCTACCGGCTCAAGTGGGGCCCTTGTGTCACCGCTACGGTTGCTTGGCTGTGTTGCACAAGGAGGCGCTACTTTTGAACGAACGACTAATTCCACCATTACAGTTGCTTGGTTGTGTTGCACAACTAGGGGCTACTTAAACAAAAATTATTCTGCTTAGGTATTGCTGCTGGGAATGGCCTGGAACAGTTTCACACAAGTCAGACGTGGTACTGGATGTATGGTGATGAGCTGAATTTTGCGTGCCTGAGGGTGCTGTGTTCAAACCCTGATGCGCTGTGCCTTGTGTGGCTAGAAGTGCTGCACCTGATGTGCTGTGCCTTGTGTGACTGAAGGTCCTGTGCCCATACCTTGATGCGCTGTTTACTGTATGCTTGAAGGTCCTGTACCCCAACCCTGCTGGCGCGGACCGAGGCGTGAAGGTGTTCCGCCCCAAGTCAGCAGCGCCCGCCATCAACGCAGCGCCCATGGTCCTTCACCGGCAGCGCAAGCATGCAGGCTCACTACGGTACGTGTCTGTCTGCTCAGTTGCTTGAATGACCCTCTCCTCCTGACACAGAGCCTTTGGAGTGTGAAGTAGCTGCAGCAGTCCCCTACACCTTGGAACTACGAAGTTCCCACAGTCAGCTCAGCTCCCATGGTCCTGTACAAGCAGCGCAAGCATGCAGGCCTGTTACGGTGCGTGCCTTGTTGCCCTTGGTTGCTGTGCTGCCTTGTCTTCCTGGACCGTTAGGCAGCTCAGTTGCTCGAATGACCCTCCAACTTGACACTCAAGTCTAGGGTGCAGCTGCAACACGCCTCCGTACCTTTCAGCTACAAAGATGCACCAGCCAACAACGCGCCCCCTGTGGTCATGTACAAGCAGCGCAAGCATGCAGGCTCGCTACGGTGCGTGCCTTGCTGCCCTTGGTTGCTGCGCTGCTGATATGCTTGAGTGTCCCTCAACAGTGACGCAGAGTCTCTGGGGTGTAGCTGCAAGAGAGAGAGAGAGCCTCTAGGGTGACTCTGCTCTTGGGAAAAGCTGCAACACGTCCCCGTGTCTCTGAACTACAATGCACCAGCCATCAGCTCAGGCTCCGTGGCCAGAGGAATGCAAAGGGTTGCTGCGCGCCCACTGAGGTGCACCAGCTGGGGGCTGCCAGCGCAGCTCCCTTAGCCCTCTTCTGCACCTCTGGGCCCTAAACTCCAGAGTAATGCAAGGGGTTGCTGCGCATCCATCGAGGTACACCACCTATCAGCACAGCTCCCATGGCCCTCCTCTGCACCCCTGGGCCCTGGACCCCAGGGGCATGCAAGGGGTTGCTGCACGCTCACTGCGGTGCACCACCCATCAGCGCAGCTCCCATTGCCCTCTTCTACACCTTTGGGCCGTGGACTCCAGGGGCATGCAAGGGGATGCTGCGCGCCCACTGAGGTGCACCACCTATACCCTAACCAACCATCAGCGCAGCTCCCATAGCCCCCTGTAGGCAGGCGCTGCGAGCACGCAGGCTTGCTCTGGTGTACTGTATCCTGTGCGATCTGGTGTGCTGCATCCTTCGTGCTCTAACTTGGACGAAGCATAGGGCTTGCTCTACGTAGCCTGATACCAAGGGCCTATGGTGAAGCACTCCCTGCATCAGCTTGCACTCCCTGGCTGACGAGTCCCTCCCCCAAAGCAGGCCCCCTGCTACATCTGACATTGCAGCATCATTCATCGACCTGCGAGCAGCATAAGTCCTGGAGAGAGGGCCGTTTTGCATGGGCTTGATCAATCACCTCCTCTTGTACAATGGCCTTCTTTGTGTTTCACAGTCTGGCTCACAGATTGCACCATGATTATGTGGTGTCACAGGTACTTCTTCAACTCGTACTCCTGCATGCCACCACCGCCACTGAGCCTTCGCCAGAGTCTCTCTTTTGCAGCTTGCATCACAGAATGCACCATGACTGCTTGACTGTCACAGGTGCTTCTTTGACTCATACTCCAGCATGCCACCACCACCACCGAGCCCTTGCCAATGGTTTTCTTGTACAGCCTGGATCACAGATTGCATCATGGCTGTGTGGGTGTTGCAGGGACGTCTTTGACTCATACTCCAGCATGCCACCGCCGCCTTTAAGCCCTCGCCAGAGCCTTTCTTCTACAGCCTGCATCACAGATTGCACCATGTTTGCGTGACTGTCGCAGGTACTTCCTCGACCCTTACTCCAGCATGCCACCACCGCCTTTAAGCCCTCGCCAGAGCCTTTCTTTTACAGCCTGCATCACAGATTGCACCATGTTTGCGTGACTGTCGCAGGTACTTCCTCGACCCTTACTCCAGCATGCCACCACCGCCTTTAAGCCCTCGCCAGAGCCTTTCTTCTACAGCCTGCATCACAGATTGCACCATGGTTGCGTGACTGTCGCAGGTACTTCCTTGACCCTTACTCCAGCACAGCACCGGGGCCAATGAGCCTCCACCAGAGCCATCCCATGCTTTCCACCCAGCCGCAGCTAAAGCAGCAGCAGCAGCAGCTACACAGGGAGGGAGGTGAGCACGGTGGTGGCAGGGAGGCAGGATTTGCTACTAGTGCCCCTTACGAAGGGGTTGCTGCCCACAGGCAAGCGTACGCAAAGACAAAATACTCGTACCAGCAAGACGATGCGTCTGTGCTGTTTGCCTCACGCCAGACGGGCCACAGGCCGGTGCCTGGCAAGGGTGGGTGAGCATGCTGCGCTCGCTAAGTGCTTTGCTACTTCATTGCTGTAAGAGCTAGTCTGTGTGTGTGTGTGTGTGTGTGTGTGTGTGTGTGTGTGTGTGTGTTCCTGGTTTGGCGTTTAGTGACATCAGCATCTGTGTGACTAACCTACATCTACTTGGACTCTAGCAGACCTGTAGGGGTAATTAATCTTGCAAGTAAAGCCCTGATGCTTGTGTTAATATTAATTCAGCTTGGCTGCACTATCAAGGGGCTAGCTGGTGGCAAGGTGGGCATGCAAGCACCAAGCCAACTTGGGTTGTTGCTCCTGCCTTCTATGCCCATTGTTTAGTTCTACCAGAACCTTGTGATTACTTGTTGCTCTTTTGCATTCATGTGTTATGTTGCATTAGTCGTGGGTGAAGAGTTGTTGTAAGGGGCAGCTCTAGACTTGACAAATTCATTCATCCTTTCGCATTCTTTCGAACCCATTTCATTCTCTCTAGCGATTCTGCTCTTGCTCTTGCATGCCTAAGGAAGTAGGCTATCACTAATACATACAAGGAGGACAGTTCAGATATTTTCAATTGCTTGTCAGCATTGTATAGCTTGTGAATTTAATGATCTTGTAAACTTGGACTCCTTTCACTGACATTGGCTCTTACTACAAGTACTAACTTGAAATTAGAAGCCTCCTTCATGGCATTTTAAGCGTGCCTCATTAATGATGTAATCGCTGAGCTGGTTTTGCTTCTTTGTTGTCGCTCTCACTTCAGGCTAGATTTGCTTAGCTGGACTCTTTCAGCTCAGTCACTTAATCACGGTGATTTGAAGTAGGCTGCCCTGGATTACTTCAAATTCTTTGTTTGCTTAGCATAATTGGCGTGCTACTTTTGGAAGATACATGCAGATGGCACGGGCTAAGGTTGAGGTTATGTGGCCGTACTCGCGTATAAATTTTTTGATTTGATGTTGTTACACAAGATAGTTCAAAGGCCCAGCCGAAGTAGCGACTTCGTTATGGACCAACAAACTGGCAAGGGGCGAAGGAAAAGCCGAAAAGACGGCAGACGCTCGAACCAAAGCAAGGGGCACGAGAAAGACAAAAGCTGCCGGACAGCTAGACCTGAATGGAGGAAAGACACGGAGACACACATAACGAAACCACGCACAAACAGCGGATGGACAGAAAGGCGGCTAGCACACAGACCGAGAAGCGCAACACCGGAGAACCACACTTCACAGATAGAAGAACACTGACACGAAAAGGGCAAAAGGGGAGAGGGCAAGAAGACACACAAGGCCACATACAGACTGAGGACACAAAAGACCACAACACAGTCCAACAAGACGGGGCGCGGGGAAACACCAAGAGAGGAAAGACCACGCAGACGACACAAGCCGCTAGAAGCCAACCAGGAAAAGGGAAGCACAAAGGAAGGCAGCATCAGGAAAGAAGCGAACAAAGACAAGGCACGGACACAAGAGGGGGCACGAAGGGGAAAGCAGGGGGGAACAACAAGGGAGACTAGGANGGGCTCAAGAAGAAGAGCACCAAAAGTTAGGCACCCAAGGAGCTAACCGAAGAAAGGGAGCAAGGACCACCAAGGGGCGCAGGGGCCGAAGGAGGAGGGTATAAGGGCAGAAGCAGAAGACGCCTGCAACCATAAATCCAGAAGCCAAAGAAAAGCCAGGTTAGGCTTTGGCATCTGAAGGAATTTATTAATCAACCTAATGCTTTGGGAAATGCTACTTTTGTTTCTGAGTGCCTGAAGTGCTGTGGCTGACCTGATAGTTTCCTTGCCTTTTGTTTGGCTTTTGGTCTTTGGTTGCAGGCGTCTTCTGCTTCAGCTGAGCTGCCCTTGCAGGCAGGTACAGCTAGGTAACCTTAACCTTAGGCTTTGGCAGGATCACTGGGATAACTAGCAACCTGCATGACTACCAAGGATTGAATTGACGCACTTTTTTGATCTTTTTCTGAGTGCCTGAATTGCTGTTGCTGACCTGGTAGTGTTTCTTGCCTTTCTTCTTGCTTTTCTTGGGCTTTAATTGCAGGCGCCTTCTGCTTCAGCTAAGCTGCCCTCGTAGCCAGGTACAGCTATGTGAACTTCACCTTCAGGGCAGCGACCATCAGCCTAAAAATGGCTTTGATCATGGCATTGACCAGACCAGAACAACACCCATATCATGAGGGGCATTGACAGCAACTCTGACAACATTGTGAAGCAGGGGGAAAATCAATAGTATGAGGCCATACGTAAGTCGCTTAGCAAGCTCAACCCTTTAAACCATGCTACACTTCTTGCTCTTAGCAAGAGATTCACAGAGCGGCAGTAAAGTCAAGGACAGAACAGAAGCGTACTACACTAGTAGTAATACTAAGCTTGGTACTGTTGCTGACAACACAATTCGCAAGGAGTTAGTCAAGCCACTTCCTACCTAGTAAAGGATTGAAGGGTTGTGTGCCTGAGCCTGTGCCCATACCTCCTACACACACCAATACTCGTTAAGTTATAAAGTGGATGTAACTAGCACACGTCTTGTTCGTGTGCAGCTGCGCTCAACACGGAGGAATAATAAGCAGGGCACAGAGCCTTGCATGCGAAGCCTGAGTAAGCACACTGCATGAACTCCAAGCCTCAATTTGCTGCGGGATGCAGGCTCCACCGCACCATGGTCCCCTTGCTGGATAGCCTTGTAGGCAAAGCCTAAGTCAGCACAACTCAGTGACCTACCCGCGCCTCAACATGCTGCAATGTGCAGGCTCCACCGCACAATGGTCCCCTTGAAGAGGCACGCTCAATTAAGCGCCAACTCTAAGCTTTTGCAAGTTCAAAGCCTCAGAACATGGCCAAGGTCCACCACACCTGCTCTGGCCCGAACATAGTTTATTAAACATGTTCCTGCTCTGGCCCAAACACACTTCATCTACCATGTTCCTGCCCTGGCGCAATCACAGTTCATCTACCATGTTCCTGCTGCAGGTAACTGCAGCACATGAAAGTGTCTTTACAGGGAGGGCCCCCTACAGTCCATCTACCATGGCCTGCGCTCATACGACACCATGTCATGTACACCTCCCTCCTTCTGTGCGGCTTGCGTGCGGCCCTCCACACGCATGGCGCCAGAGTACAGCAGCTCACGGCACATAGCAATATCCTTGGCGCCCAGGTCTTGGAAGCCCTGGGGAGGAAAGGTTTATGCGCGCGCATGTGTGTATGTGTGTGTGTGTGTGTGTGTGTGTGTGTGTGTGTGTGTGTGCACGCGTGCAAGTGCGCACGCACGTGTGTGTGCATGTGCATGTGTGCATGTGCACGAGTGTGTATGTATGTGTGTGTGTGTGTGTGTGTGTGTGTGTGTGTGTGTGTCACCGCTGCAAGGTCCTTCTTCATCAGCCGTGCTCCAACACATGCAAAATGAGACAACCCCCGGCCCCCTCCACACACAAACATCCCACCCACACCACCCATGCGCGCACCTGCTTGACGGCTTGCGCCATGAAGGGCACAGTGCGGCGGACGCTGCCCTTGTCCTTTACTGTGCCGCTGACACCCTGCGCGATTTTCAGCGCCTGCGTGTCGCCGTAGTACCTGCTTTCACTGCCCTTTGTCATGGCCTCCAAAGAGCCCATGCCACGGTACTTCTTCACCTGTGTTGCAAGGTAAGCATGTGGCTGAGCAAACAAAGAGAAACTGCTGGCTGTCACTGCTTGTTTTTACAACTTCCTAAGAGCCCATGCTACAGATCTTTCTCACCTGTGTTTCAGAACAAGCATGTGGACCAGTTGGTTACAAACCAGATGCAGCTCAAAGGACAACATGCACAAGTGTGGCCGCAACTGGCACGGCTTTCACACCCTAAACCACCACGTCACATTCAATACTGATGCTTATTTGTTTCTTGCGCTGGTACTTATTTGGCACTTCTTTGCCTTTAGTAAAACACCTCGAATCAATTTGGCCAGATACCGCCTAAACAAGTACAAATGTGCACATGTGTAGTCCAACGCATCAGCTTGACGCTGCCTGAAGTCAAGAGCTTACAAAGAATATGCGCCATGGCATGCCTCTGCCTGCTAGTTTAAGCACAGTTCCAGATGCATAGGAGCTATGATGCTGATGCCAAGCTCAGCACCCGCAAAAAATACAAGCCATGGCATGCCTCTGCCTGCTAATTTAAGCACAGTTCCAGATGCATAAAAAGTCATAATGCTGGTGCCAAGCTCAGCACCCACAGAAGGCTGCCAATGGCTTCACCACTCAACTAGCCGTGCATGTGCGCAAGTCAGCAGCTGCAGCAACCATCCATTCCATCCTTGCTTCTCAGCTCTGTACCTCATTACAACTTCCCTAGCTGCAACTCACGAAGGTGCTCAGAAGCACTCCAAAGCAGCCTAACACTCCACAACATGCTTCATCCCCTCATCTGGCTGGAACACCCTTTGCTCAAAGATAATTTTTCGCAATCATGGACCCGTCATCATCCATGCTCCAGTGAACCTTTTCTCCTTGCCACACACCAATCAGGGCTGACACAAGCTCTCAGCCAGTCCTACGAGCTGGAACCTAACACCACACTTACCCTTTGGCCATTCACGATGAAGTAGTCGCCTGGGGCTTCCGCGGTACCTGCAAACATGGAGCCTCCCATCACGCAGCTGGCGCCCAGAGCGAGGGCCTGCACACATGCAGACATATGGAGGAGCTACACTGAGCAAGAATGGCACAGACAGGAGCCTCCCATCACGCAGCTGGCACCCAGAGCGAGGGCCTGCACGCAAGCACGAAGAACCGGGGACATCATCACCAGACAAGCAATGGGGCAATGGCACAAACAGCAAAGATAGGAGCCTCCCATCACGCAGCTGGCGCCCAGAGCAAAAGTCTGCACCGCACTGTGGCATGTGGGGATACCGGGTGCACGCCACAAGGTTTTCCAGGATCAATAGGTAGGCACACACACACACACACACACACACACACACACACACACAGAGGCCATGGGATTTGTAAGAAACCCTGCCGCAAGGAGCGCAGGCCCCACTGATGCAGCTGCGCACCCTTCCTATAAGTTCAAGGTCCAATATAACATGGACTCCTACAAAAACATACTCCGCTTGAAGCCAGTGTCCCATTGAGCTATTAGACATGGCGGCAGCCACACGCACCTTCACAATCTGGCCAGAGTTCTGGATGCCGCCATCTGCGATTGTTGGGACGCCCAGCTTGTTGCAGTAGCGGGCGGTGTGGAACACAGCAGCAGCCTGCCCACGGCCCACAGCACACACTTCCTGCAATGGCAGTGTTCTGAAGCTTAGTGGAAGGTTCCATGAGTGGGCTTAGTGGAAGGTCCCAAGAGTGGGCTTGGTGAGGTCCCATGTGTGGGCTCAGTGGAGGTCTCATGAGTGGGCTTGGTGAGGTCCCATGAGGGGGCTCAGTGGAGGTCCCATGAGTGGGCTTGGTGAGGTCCCATAGAGTGGGCTTAGTGGAGGTCCCATGAGTGGGCTCAGTGGAGGTCCCATGAGTGGGCTCGGTGAGGTCCCATAGAGTGGGCTTAGTGGAGGTTCCCTGAGGGGGCTTAAGTGGAGTTCCCATGTATGGGCTTACTGGAGGTCCCATAGAGTGGGCTTGATGAAAATCCCTTAGTGTGTGGCATGACCCTAGATTAGAAGTAGGTTAGGTTTCATATCCGTAGTGTGTGGCATGACCCTAGCTTAAAAGTAGGTTAGGTTTCATAAACCAGCAGCAAGCACTCGTCTTACAGCACGCTTCCTGCATATGTGCCTGACCGTTAAGTGCTACATGAATGTAATAGAGTGATGAATGGTGTGTAATCAGGCCGCTTGGCGCCCGCTCTTGCACCTTTTAGATTCTGCTTAGTTCAATGTAGGGGGTTTAACAGTGCCACCCTTTTGGGAGAGGACCCTGCCAAGTGCTCCAGGGGGAGCAGTAACAAAGTTGTGAAGGCGCGCCCCTGAGGAAGTTTGCATGGGTACAAAAACAAGGTTTACTCAAGCAGCCTGTCAAGGTACAACGACTTTAGGTGTGCTGTCTCTCCTGCAAGTTATACGGATGTAGGATGAGTTTTAAGCTCTGTACTTCAATACAACTTCTATAGCTGCAACTCACACAGGTGCTCAGGAGCACTCCAAAGCAGCCTAACACTGTAAAACATGCTTCATCCCCTCATCTGATGAGTTCACACACCTGTGTTGTGCAGATGGAACCTGAGCCCATGCCCACTCGCAAACCATCTGCTCCAGCAGCAATTAATCTCTGCGCTTGGGCTGTGGTCACGATGTTGCCGGCGATGACTTCTAAGTTGGGGTGCGTCTTCTTCAAGTACGCCAACATGTTGAGCTGGAACGTGCTGTCACCTTGACTGCTGTCCAACACAACAGCATCTACCCCCACCTCCACCTGTGCGTGCGCGTGTGTGTGTATGTGTGCGTGCGCGTGTGTGTGTGTGTGTGTGTGTGTGTGTGTGTGTGCACAAATGACTTCAAGCCAACAAAATAGCCCTGAGCACCTTCATGTGCCACTCTGACACTCAGTGTGTTGCTAAATCGACATTATGCACAACCTTACACAGCTCAAAAAGAGACCAATGGCAACCAACAGAGGCAAAGGGCACAACAACTGGCTAATTAAGCAAGCCAAACATCCTTGTCTGCTCCGCAGGCCCCCCAGAGTTGCACCCCAGAGGTGCCCACCTTTTTTCACCTGCATCCCCCTGACACACACTTTATACAAGCTGTGTTGGCACTTCAAGGTGCATGCACATGCTCATCAGTGTGTGCGCGCGCGCGCGCATATGCGCCAGGTAAAGGTATGCACTTACGAGATTGCCACCTCCAGAAGATGATCTGCTGCATCGTAACTCAATGACACAAGGGATGCCATTGCCATCTGAGGCTTCTGGACAATGGACCCTGCACTTACAAAGTTGCCGCTGTCATCCAGTACTACCACAGCATCCTGCTTCTTGGACTTGATCAGCTCAAAGGCCTTCTCGCCAGGTGTGCCCTCCGGCACGATAGTCACGTCCCTGTGTAAACAAAAGGAGAGGCCGCAGAGCAATTTAATGGTACTTTTGTTTTATAAAACAGGAGCCCAGGTAGCATCAATGAGAGACGTACTAACAGCCCTCATAGCAGTCCAGTTTGATGAATGAAGGATCTCGTATGAATGTGTGGTCTAAATCAGATGCTGTCCTCATCCATTTTGTCCTCCACTCCATTCATGGACCTCCATTAAGCCCAAGTGCACCACTACTGCAGGACGTGCGTGCTGTTGGCTGTGGGCAGGCTGCTGCTGTGTTCCACACTGCCTGCTAGGGCCCTGCCTTACCATGCGGAACCTTCTACTAAGCTCAAGAACACTGCCATTGCAGGGAGTGTGTGCTGTGAGAGCACTTCAGGCAGCGGAGACGACAAACATCACACAGAAGTTGTGAAACAGTACAACCCTATGGGTCCTGCCCGCACATGTTGTCAAGGCTTCAAACACCTTCCTGAAACAATCCACATATGCCTTGTTTTCAGAGACGGAAATGAATTATCCAGAACTGAAGCAAGCGCGAACATGTGCCTGGCCAGTACTTGACAAAGTCTTAATTCTTGGAGACAAAAAACGTTCAAACCTCCATCAAATTATTTTCAGCTGCTCCAGCGAGCGGCACAGCTTAGCTGCTCTACTACGCCCTGGAGCAAGAACTGCAGGGCTTACTTGGTCATCAGTGAAGATCTGGGGCAACTGCGCACCCAGTTCCAGCACCTCTTCAGTTCTGTCCAGGAAAA
>QAXF01003446.1:33798-46140 GCA_004335645.1 Dunaliella sp. WIN1
ACACACACACACACACACACACACACACACACACACACACACACACAATCACACAATCACACATGCGCGCAAACACGCGCACGCAGTCGCTTGACAAACACTTACTTGACTCGGTTTGCCAATTCTAACTCAGGGACGACTATCTATGACGCCATCCAGCGGCTAGGAACCAGCTTTGAGGAGAAACCCTTGTAAGTGCACCTGCTTGAAACCCTTTAGACAACAATGCATGGGGCTGAGGGGTCACCTGTACCTTCCTAGATCCATGCACAACACTGCATGGCTGCACAATTTCCAGCACATGAGCTGTAATCGTATGCAAGCAATTTCCTATTTTACAGGACCCAGAAGTTACAGTGTAATGGTGTCTTGTGCCGTATTTATAGCACCACTTTGTCCAGACGTACCCAAGTTGCTGTCGTGTCTTGCACTCATACTCCATCTAGAGCTTTCATGTAACTTGTTTACTGTATTGAGCAACCTTGTATGTAACCGATACACATGTTAGTGTCTCTTAGTATGCAGCCTGCTGTCATGTGTGGTGAGCAGCCGACTTGTAGCCCTTGAGGCACAAGTGGTGTAACAGCAGCACAGAGATGTCACAGAGGTACCCTTAGGCCAAGCTGTCATACCTTCAGATGTTAATACCCTTCTTCCAAAGAAGTCGCTCAGTTGACACGACAGCACGCTCTGCATGAAGTTATCAGCTGGATTGCTATCGTGTTCTTGAGTCAAAGCAGACGTCACTCCTTGGTATGAATCTGCTGGCAGCAGCCTCAAGTCCTCTGCTTTACCTACTCAAACTTCTGGCTTTGTCAATGGCTTTGTGTGTTCTTGACGTGTGAGCAGCTAGTCCAGGCTCGCTGCCTAAATTGCAGCCAAGTATCACCGCTACAAGATATGGTAATGATATGTTGTGCATTGCAATGTGTGCAGTGCAACCCTTCCCAAACTACAACTCTACCCGCATCTTACCTCCCAATGTGCACAATGCAAGTGCTTCCAAGCCCACACTTATTGATTACATTGTTTGATACTGCAACTATATTTCCCTCTTGTGCAGGGGGTCTGCCAGCCCGTATGTCAAGCCAGGGAGTGTGTACTATACTTTTGACGGTAAGCTTCGGCATCGGACCCTGCGTATGATTGCCTCTATTTGTGAGCATTGCTTTCAAGAACAAGCCTAATTGCACAGGCAAGTCAGTGCGTACTGCAGTCCAATCACAGGCTGTAACACAGACAGAGTGTAATTCAGCGTAAGAATAATGGGGATATTCGATTTTGGCCAAGGTTCTCTCCTGAACTTGTAGGCCTTAAACATGCTCGGTGCCATTCCAAAAAACATCTAAAAAATTTCATGCATCCTTCTGATCTGTGAAGCGGGGGAACATCGCGCGTTATGATGACAAGCTGGGGGTGCCCGTCCTTTGAAGTGCAGAAATGAGGTCCGGTGCCTGTTGCAACATAAGGGTTTTCCCGCTGGAGGACCTCCCCGCAGTTGACCATATGCCTTGTTACGTGCACAGCCGAGTGAGAGGCTCCTTACACGTGCACTAGGGAAGGTGGTGCAGGTCTTGGTCAGCATTGCGTCAGCAGACCTACACCCTCTCAGCACGCGATGCACATCACACCATCAAAAGAACATTAGCACAGTGCGCCACCACAATTTATACATGCAAAGCAGTTGAAACAGCGGAAAGTTGGAAATATCAAGGAGCTGGACTGAGACTTCTCCTCTGGACCCTAGACCCAACAGGGCATCTATTGTTGTCTGGAGCTGTTATGTGGGTCTGGCTCAGGTCAAGGAGCCAGCCTCCCCAAGCTACCTCCTGAACATGAACTTTTCCGTACACCTCTGCCCACCACACTAGAAGCCATTGAAGTTTAGAATCTCTGATGGACCTCTTGGACAGGCCTGCATGCCAAGTGTCAGGGTGGGTGATAGACTGGCTGGCTCTGACCAAGCACTGCCTGGAAAACATTTTTGAAGCATTGCTACAGCACCAGCCACTGCCTCCCGTGCCCCTCTGACACAGCAGGGGGCTTTCAGGCAGCTCTGTTTGGGAGGCTAGCTGAACTTACGGGGGGGTGCGCTGGGCTGGCCTGGCATCCTGGTGCGAACTCTACCAGGAAACCGACAAATCTAGTGGCGTACACCTCATGACTGGGGCCTTGCCTAGAGAGGGAGTCCACCAGCCTAGGGGCGGCACACTTTAAAGAAAGTACTTAGTGTGAGTGGCATTTTAAAAAACAGAGTGCAGACAGAAATTAAGCCCTGTGGCTGCTTGATTATTTGCACACACCAAATGCAGAAATGTGGCACCCTCCTAGGCAGCATTAGTACACATGTGAGTTCAATTTCAAGAGCAAGATGCACAAATAAGCTGCGCTGGACAGAGTGCAAGGCAGAGAAGAGCGCCCTTGTTCATTTTTAAGGAAGAACCTTGAGATCGAATTTGCAGCGCTTCATGAAGGTTATTGCCACAGGCAGACTTTCATACCGCATGATCGCTTAATTTTAGGTTGCCTGAGCTCTGCTTTTGCTTATACCCTTAAGTTTTCTAGCAGAAGAAGATGCTAGAGGGATTGAAGTACAAAAGTACAAGCTGTGCAGGACTTTCAGGGCAGTACCTTAATCAGCCTTCTGAATCTAACAAGTGATGCGTCAGAAGACTTAGGGTTTAGCGAGCTTGCCAAAAGCGTGCAGGCAGATCTCAATAAGGCTAACCGTATCACATGCTATTGATTTCTAGCTATGCTTGATATGGGTCAAGAAGCTATGTACGTACACTAGCAGATTACCTTTGAGCATGGCCCCTTAGCATGCTAAGAGCAAAGTAACACGCACCAGTAAGTTAATGTTATGAAAAGCTCAGGCTATAAGAGTGAGTTATGACTTGTATGGTCACCTGGATAAGCAACAAGGTTTGCATGCTTTGTGTGCGTGCGAGCAGTAGCACACCATCATGAGAAGGTCAAAGCTCCTCCTCAACTCGGTGTGGTCCTAGTCAGTAATGGCTGACGTGGCCGGACTGCAGGCAGAAATAAAGAGGTCACAGGCGGGCATTTCGATCTTCGAGGTATAATTGAAGACAAGAATTCTAGAAGAGTGAACGCAGCTATTCTTAGGCAACATTTACGACGCTAATGTTCATTTCTCTTGTTCCGCTGCCCATGCTTTATCTTCCTCCAAGCATCTATGTGGCTTCAATGCATCTCAAGTGCCTCCACAATAAGTGCCTTAAAAGCCCTCAAAGTAATCGGTTGCCTCATGTCTGCATAACAAGTATAATGCGCATACATTCTGAGTGAATGAAAGTCACATTATGGATCGCATGGAAGCGACATGTTTGGCCTTGGCATATGACTTAGCTTCTCCTATATAAGCAGTCAACGTTTCTTAGTTTCTAGCTCAAACATCGTATGAATCTGCCTCGGTGTGAGCGCTTGTCCGTTTTAGAGTCATGAGCAGGTCAGATACAAAGCTTGAGGCTGACTTTAGAAGCAAAGCTAATGATCAGTTAACAAGAGAGTATTGTGAGGTAGAGTAAACACCAGGTGGGAAACAGAGATGCAGACACTGATAACCTAGTGTTGCACTTGCAGGCAAAACAAAGCGTTGGGACATTGTGGAGTCACACCCAAGGTTGGTGTGTATGTGCTACGTTCCATCAACGTATGTATGTATGTATGCATGTATGTATGTATGTATGTATGCATTATGAGACATGTTCTGTAACATGTATGTACCACGTAAAATGACCATGCATGTACTATGTATGTGCTATGGTATAGAACATGTGGAATGTAAAAAGCATTTCTGTAAAGCCGCGTAGGAACTGGAGCTGCCAAGCTTGGCTACAATGTTCACACTAAGGGGGAATCGTGAGCCAGGTTGTGTGGCTCATTGGCTCGCTGGTCCCTACCAGCCACCATGAAAACATCCATAGGCTTGGCTACAATTGTGACAAGGAAGGATGTGAGCCAGGCCATCAAGCTTTTTGGCTGCTTGACAGATACAATGATGTAAGACTAGGTAATATCATAAGCTACTCACTGAATTGATGAAGCTTGCAGCTGTTGCTTGCTTGATAAGTTCATAATAGAGAGGGCAGGGAGACTCGACTTTACAGTTGGGTATAGCATGCAGCTGCAAGGCATGTCTCAACTCCTTATCTTTGAAGAGCATGGTGCCTCCTGTTACTACAGCCTACAACCTCAGGTGTTTTGATCAGGAGCTTAAACACCACACCTCATTTCGGCAATAACACATGTGTCACCTCTGACTCGGAGCGGAATTACCTCGTTTCATTGAATATATGTGCATCACCTCTGGTATGCTGACCCCTCAACGTCCTGCAATCACACTGGGTTTACTTACAGCGTGGGCATCGTGCTATTCCATACAGACCTAAATGCATTCCTCTTAGTGCGACAGGTGTGTGTGTGTGTGTGTGTGTGTGTGTGTGTGTGTGTGTGTGTGTGTGTTTGAACTTATGTGCGTGCAGATGTGCATGCGTCTGACCTTATCAGCTTAATTACTTGATTTACTTTCTCTCTTTGACTCCAGCAACTTCTGCCAGAAGTGGCTTCCAACTCGGCATGAGTAATTAGCATCCAAACCAAGCTGGTCTCGCTACAAGGTTGCTTGATTCATGATTATATATTTTTCCACTGACTGCATACATGCCTTTGGCCTTGGCCCTCATTATGTGCATTTCAATGGCATGTTGCTTGTTGGCTGCAATAAAACAGCCCTCCCTGAATGCATCAGACTGTCATACTAGCTTTCCAACCTAAAAGCACAATAGCTGATGGGTAACTGTGTTGCAAGTTGCTTGTTGGTTGCATACTAAACAGTTTTGATAATTCAATCACGTACCTTCCTTTGCGGCCCCCTCATTCCTTGCATACCTTGCGCGCCACTTCAGGCCAGGGTTGTGCATAGTTGAGCCAACACCTGCCCTGACCTGCAAGTGTTACCATGGATTACAGATTTGTGCCAAACCTCACCCAGAGTAAGGTCTTGCACAGAGATCTGTTAGTCAATGGTCTAAGCAATTGTTGTTTAGCTGCGACTGGGCGGCATGCTGCCCC
Organism: Dunaliella sp. WIN1; assembly: GCA_004335645.1. Lineage (NCBI taxonomy): Eukaryota > Viridiplantae > Chlorophyta > Chlorophyceae > Chlamydomonadales > Dunaliellaceae > Dunaliella > Dunaliella sp. WIN1. The sequence continues at coordinate 38,896 of QAXF01003446.1, forward strand.
AATTGCTGTCCTATTTTGTCCTGAGCTGTTTGTGTTAGTGCCACTACAAAGCAGCATCTGTCGTAAGGTCTGCACATTCAAACTAGTACAACTGCAGTCTCTGCTGAACGCTGTGGTCAGTTCAACCTTGCACCCTGCATGAAATGTTGCGCACAGTTCCGGCCAGCCGTCTATGCAGCCGAGTTGCGGGCTGCCCTTGTAGCGGGCCTCCCTCCTCCTAGCCTAGCAGAAGGTGTGTAGCCTTTCAGCTTTCCTTCTGAACAAAACAGATTATTCCTGCAGTGTGCGTCTGTTTTGTTTCTGCTCTAACGAAGCAAGCTAGTGTTGTAGTATGCGTCTTGTATAGCAGCTGCATTTGTGTCCAGAGTACTGAGCGCCGCAGCTGCACATGGGTCTGCTGGTATGGTAAGGCTGCATGCACTGGGTGCTTTTGACCACCGGCCCTCACCTATGTCCCTCTGACTACCATCTCTTGTGTGCTGCGACTGCCAGGTATATTCTGCTGTCAAGGTTTTCAAGCTGCGTCTAAGGGATCAAAAACATTACTGAGGGGTACTAAGTGCTTGGGCCACCAGCTAATGTCTGTCGCTATCAAAGATCCAAAACTGTGTCTCAGGCTGTACCAAGGGTTACAGGCAATACTGAGGGATACCAGGTGCTCAAAACGCCAGTCACCGCCTGTTGCTTTGATAGGTCCAAAGCTGCATTAAACAAATACCACGCAACACCAGAGGGATACCAGGTGTTAGGGACACCACCCACTATCGCCTGTTGCTATTGAGGGTCCAAAGCGGTGTCTCAGGATATTAAGTATTACCAAAGATCACAGGCAATACCGGGGAGTACTGGGTGCTAGGACAACCAGCTAATGCCTGTTGCTTGGAAAGGTTTGAAGCTGCGTCTCAGGGATACCAGGCACAGGCGCCGTTACTCACCCTGAGGCAATTGCCCCTGCAACACTTAACCTCTTGCCCTGCAACTTTGTTCCTCTTCCCCTGCAACACTATTCCCCTGCACAACACTATTCCTCTTTCCCTGCACAACACTATTATTCGTCCTCTGCAACACCAATCCTGTTCCCCTGCAACACTATTGCTCTTCCCTTGCAACACCGTTCATCTTCCCCTGCAACATTGTTCCTCTTCCCCTGCAACACTATTCCTTTTCCCCTGCACAACACTACTCCTCTTCCCCTGCACAGCACTAATCCTCTTCCCCTGCAACACTGTTCCTCTTTTCCTGCACGACGCTACTCTTCTTCCCCCCCAATACTTATCCTCTCTCCCTGCAACACTGTTCCTCTTCCCCTGCACAACACTATTCTTCTTCCCCTGCACAGCACAGTCCCTCTTCCCCTACACAGCACTATTCCTCTTCCCCTGCAACACTGTTCCTATTTCTCTGTGACACACTTCTCTTGCCCCAGGCTTCTTGTACGAGCCATGCGCCGGCCAGGCGGATGCCTTGCAACACTTTTCTTGTCCCGCCATATGCCAGGCAGATGCCCTGTGACACCCTACATACTCCTCCAAATGCCAGGCATTTGCCCTGCAGTACTGTTCCTTTTGCCCCAGGCTTTGTGTTTGAACCATGCGCCAACCAGGCAATTGCCCTTCGACATTTCCCCTTTTCCTCCAACTACCATGCCTAGTGCTAGAGAAATGCCCTGCGACACTAACACTGTTTCACTGTTCCTCTTCCCCCATTCACACATTGCTGCTCTTCTTCTTTCAGGTTTCACATACGAGCTGTGCGCTGGCCTAATTGACAAAGCCAAGAACATGAAGCAAATCTGCAAGGAAGAGATCGAGGAAGAAGGTGGGTTGGTGTAAATATGTGTAGAGTGAACAGTGACTTTTCAGGTACGGAGCAAATAGGTCCAGGCTTGTACTACCGACTACTTGTGGTAGCGTGCATGACTGAGTAGGTTAAGGTTACATAGCTGTACCTGCCTACAAGGGCAGCTTAGCTGAAGCATAAGACGCCTGCAACCAAAGACAAGGAAACCAGGTAAAAAGGCAAGAAAGGCTGTCAGGTCAGCCACAGCATTTTAGGCAATCAGAAACAAACAAAAGTAGCAACTTCCAAATGATTGAGTAGGTGAACTGCAATTGGGACGTGCCTGCCCATTCCCAACCTGCTGCGGTAAGTCATCAGCATAAATTTTCATACGCAGGCGTGTGTGCTTCTGGCGCTACATTTAACTGTATGGGTTGCGCGTACCTGAGCCAGGCTTCACTCCTTTGTAGTTCAAAAATTCATTGGCAGCATCTTCTATTAGAACGCAAACACTTGATCTCTGATTTGGAAGGCACATTGTTTATTGAGTCCAGTAAAAAAACAGTGTGTGTTTTGGGTTGTCACTGGGCAGGAGGTGGCACCAGCAGGCCGCAGCAAACTCCCTTGTGCCCCTCAGCTGTACGCAGCCACACTCTGCCCTTTGTGTGCAGTTGGCTTTGACGTCCCCTTGGAAAACATCCATGAGCTGACCAGCACGGTCTCTTCAGCAGGTATGTGACTTGTGCATGTAAGCGCAGCAAGGGTGTGCCCTTTGGACCCTCCTCAGCACAGGCAAGCATGCAAACTGGGCTCAGCAGCACCTGTTTCTCGTTGCTTTCATCCTGTCATCCTCAAGCAGTATGGCTCTTACATTAGGCTCCATGCTGTGCTATGCATGCCCTCTTTGCATGACATTGTTGCATGACAAACAGTAAGCCACTGCCAGTAACCTCAGAGCACTTACCTTGACTGAGTGATATCGCTGGTAGACTGCATTGTGTACTGTCAGTGTGAAAGGGCACGTGTTGAATAGGGTAAGGGGTGGCGTAATGCAGAGAAAACTGAATGATGTAAGGGTCAGAAGGGGGAAGGGCTGGACTTCCTTGAGGGGAGGCATAACAACACAGCAGCCACAGGGGCAGCACTCCGCGTAGACTGGGCCTGGCAGATGCTTCCTCGGGTGCAGAGCAAGGGCGCTTCGATGAAAATTATGCTCAAGGGAAGGGGGCAGGGCACGCAGATAGCGGGGGAGCCTGCTATACGTCTTGGGATAGGGTGCTTCAGTGGCGCACGTGCTTGACGGAAGGGTATATGCAGAGAGGGTGGGTGTAAAAGAGGGTTGCGCTTGTGAAAGCTTTTGCAGCTGATGCAGCAATGAGATCAGCCATCATCCTTTGATCACGTCTATTAGTTAAGGTTTACACTGGAAGGTGTAACTTAATGACGGCAGGAGGCACAAAGAGTGATGATGGGAGGTATTAGGTGCTTTTCAGCGCTGCTTGAGGAGCAAAAAAGGCCATAAAGAGCTCACACACGCGTCAAAATCTTCACCCCATCTATCCAAATTGGCTGCTGCTCATTGACTGTTACCCATTTTCCTTGCAGGGACTTCTGGCGCAAAGCACACAATGTTTTATGCTGAAGTCAACAGCAGCATGCAGGCAACGGGGGGTGGGGGACTCATTGACCACGCGGAGTGCATAGAGGTGGGTGGTTGACGCTCTCTTCTGCAATGCCGGGCGTCAGATGCAGCGTCACTGGGCGTCAGTTGCAGCGTCACACAAGCAACAAGAAACAGTGGCCTTTTCGACTGCGCAGAGTGTGTGTAGAGGTGATATGCTCCTTTTCTACCACGAGTAGTGACCACGTTAGAACAAGGTTGAAGGCCTTCTTGGTATGGCTCTGAGGGTGGTTGACCCGTGCAAAGCGTGTATAGGTGGCTTAACTCGTTTCACTTTATAAATGACCATAGTAGTTCTTTCTCTTTTTCTGGAAGCGCGTGTCCCCTCTGTCCTGAACGGAGGACAGCCAGAAGTTTTTGTTTGTACCTTCATCACAACAGTCACTAGCCTATTTGGTCGTTTGAAGTCAATACTGAGTAGCATTGTGTACACTGGCTTGGCCGACAATTTCTAATTTGCAGGTGCAGGCACTTCCTATGTGAAGTGTGTGCCTTCTGGCATGGACAGATGATAGCTGTCATCATTTCCTCTGCTGATGTAGACAAAAACAGCCATGCTCAACCCCTGCAGGTACTGGCGCTGCCCCTTGAAGAGAGTGTGCCCTTTGTCATGGACAGCTCGTGCTCAAAGTCCCCTGGACTCATGTTTGGCGTCATCTGGGCGTGAGTTGACAGCAGAGCTTTTGGTACTATTGGCCACCTGTTCGTGTTTGGGACGCCAAAAAAAAACTGCTACTTATCTAGGACTTGCAGTCATTAAGTGCCTGCACATGCACCTGTGTGTGTCTGCCCATGCACCTTTGTTGATGTCTGCGCATGTTATTTTGTTTCTGCACGTGCTCATGCCCCTGTGAATGCTAATATCGCATTATTGTTTACATCTTGTGTAATCAGAGTTACTTAAATTTAATTTTTGAACACAACCAGATGCCATTCATAAAATTACATGGGAGGGTACACCGTGTTTTACCCGATACTGTGCTTGTTCAAACCTCAGGAACTTAGTTGAGTCTGGAGATGTGGTCTGACCTACTTCTATGCATGCGCCTCCCACGCTCCCTCGCTTCTGCACTTGCACCCTTTTCTCCTAGCTGCATGCCAGCCTGCAACAGCTGACCATGGATCTTGCTGTGTTGCTGACATCATGAGCTAGGTGTCAGCTTGCTTGGCTTGCAGATGGCCTGCGATTGCTTGGATCTGCTGCTGCCCTTGTTGACAAGTTCAGATCCGTCATATCACAGATCAAGATCTGTCATACTGTTTGACTCAGATCGCCCATGCTCATTGTCCACTGCTCTCAGGTACCACGCAATCAGGGAGGGCAAACTTGGCAAGCTTGACGGTATGAAAACACAGCCCTTGGAGCTGCGCTCAGTGGTATCTTCCTAGCTTGAATTCTCCAGGGTTGTAAAGCTGTTCTTTTACCCTCTTGTTATGGGTCGTCCCCACCATTGGACCCCCTTAAACTTGGCCAAGTAGCATTTATGCACGCCTGCTAGCTCCCCAGATCTGCATGAACATTTGTACAGCGTTATTGCATCCCAGCACACCAATATACATCAATAGATAAGAGTTTGGGCTAAAATGCGTGTGCCACTGGCCTATTTTTGCCCATTTTCACCCATTTTGGCAGGAAAATGGTGATTTCTCAAGCCTGCCTCGATTGCCACCGGCTCCTGGAGTTAAGCTGCTTCTGGTCTGCATGTTGATGCTGCCATGTCGAATTTGGTAGGGGAGGTCGGGGAGGGGTGTTCCGTGGGATGGCCTGTCGTGAAGGTGGGCAGAAGCCAACTCAAAAACACCAACTCCCTTGCATCCCTTATTCCCCCCAAACCGGACTTGGTCCAGGGGATTGGGCCAATTACTAGGGACTAGCCAGAGCCCAAAAGAGACCAATCGAGGGTGTGAGTGGGATGCGATGGCCAAAAATGTATTGTCACCTCTGCCTCACCGCCCCTCCTGAGCGCACAGCCCAGTGGCAGAGTTCATCACACCCGAAATTACACAGGAGAATGGGCCCAATTGTATACATGTGAGGGCACCTCAAGGTCGGAATTTGGGGCAGTGTGTGGGGAATGGTGTGCACTTGTTTAGCACCACTTTCTCCATCATTCCGGAATATCCTTCCATCCACCGCACCAATCCCGACTCCAAGGGCACCATTAGAACCACAAAAAAACAAGCTATCCGATGGTGTGCTCAGATCGGGAAATGGTGCGGTGGCTGCAAAGTTATGCCTTGGAGACCTTGCTTGGCCACTTTTTGCCTATAAATGGGGTGGGTCAGCCGTGGGGACGACCTATGCACATCTGTTCCCAGCATTGTACATTCATTGTATGTAAGGTGAAAAAGAGCAGCAAGAGCTGCAAAGAAACAGCTTTGCCGCTCCCCTGTGCAGCGCCTTGAGAGCTGCAGCAAAGTTGCAATCCATATTTATCTTTGTGTAGCTCACTGCCCCGTCCTACACCATAGCTCAGATACCTGTTGCCGCCAATTTGGAAGACAAAAAAGGAAAAGTTACGCAACTAGCCACTCTGGACGGAAAGTATTATCATGGACCGAAATCCCCACCATTGTCCCAGAAGTTTCGTTCCCCTGACAGGAATTGAACCCAGGACCTCACACGCTATATGGGCCATGCTTCACCTCTATCGGCCTAGCTTATCCATAGGTTAAGGTCACCTATAACGGTTACAAAGCTGTGCCTGCAAGGGCAGCCCAGCTGAAGCAGAAAACGCCTGCAATCAAAGACCAAGAAAAAAAGATTGGGCAGAAAACACCTGCTAACAAGAAGCTTGATTAGATTTGATATGATGTTGTCACACAAGACAGTTTGAAAGCCCAGCTGAAGTGGCGACTTCATTACGGACCAACAAAATGCTAAGGGGCAAAGGAAAAGCCGAAAGGACAGCAAATGCTCGGACCAGGCAAAGGGCATGAGGAAGGCATGCCGGTGAGCTGCCGGACAGCTAGACCTAAATGAAGGAAAAGAAAAGAGACAAGAATTCAGGAGAGTTCGCGATAGAAAAGCATGAAACAGAGAAAAAGCTGAAAGAATTATGATCCGGTAGCAAAAGCTTATGGACAAAAGCGTACTGCCTGTTACGTCCTGATTCATGTACATATATGGCGCAAATGGGAACTAAAACACTCGAGTGCCTATTGCCGCACGTTGCATTGGTCGTGATGCCTGGTCAAGCGTTTAACGCCGCTCTGCTGCAAATATCATCTCAAATTGAGGTGCGCAGTTTGAATCCTGGTCCGTGCGTAGGTTTTTCCCCACACGGTGCGTCGTTCACCGAGCTGTGTTAATCCATATCGTAGGCGGGAAGTTCCAATCGCGGATCCCCGGTCAAGCATGGAGGCTTGGACCTGATGGGGGGGAATGTTACGTGCTGATTCATGTACATATATCGCGCGAATGCGATTTACAACACTTGAGTGCCTATTGCCGCACGTTGCACTACCTAGTAGGCGTGCTCTTTGTGTTCAGGTGAAGGTCATATAGTTGTACCCACCGGGTACATCAAGGCTTGCAGTCTTTAATGAGAACAGAAAAGAGAAAAAAGAAAAGACTCCGCTGGTAGTGATGTCACAGATGAAAAAATCTTTATGCAAAATACTGCGGATATTTATGCAAAATACTGCGCAATTGGCACATCATCTGTTCCCAAGACGCACTTTCACACACAATCGATTTGAGCCGCTGAGGCGCGAAGAATCTCCCACACTCACTATGTCGGTCGAACAACTTACATCATTCATGGCTAGCCTGACCAAACGCT
>QAXF01003453.1:1224-16096 GCA_004335645.1 Dunaliella sp. WIN1
ACACACACACACACACACACACACACACAGGCAGCAAGATCTCGAAGGAGCTTGTAGTGATTTTGACGCTGCATGGAGCGCTGCACCCAGGTAAGGACGGGTCATTGTCCCGCTGCAACAAGCCGGAGCAGCTGGTCATAAAGGCAACGCCATGCAGAGGGCCTTGAGGACGAACTCTCGTTAGTTGGCGCAGACGTGTTGCCCAAGGATCCATCAGTCATGTCATGAAGCTACTGTGTTCAGGAATGGCCTCCGCTGCTCAGCATGGACCAGTCTATGCTAGATAGCTTTGAGGAGGCGTTCACGAGGGCAGTGCAATACCACTTGACAGCAGACATTAATGATGGCTTGCAGCAGTTGCGCACTGCCAGCGTCTCCTGAAGGGGCAAGGCCTGTGCATAAGGTTAGCACGTTCTTGCGCAAGATGATTCTCTTTGATGACATCCATGTGTGTGTGTTTGCGCCATGACGGCCTCAGCTCCTGCTTAGAAAGCTAAGGCTTTGCTGTTATCTATCCTACCTGGTGTTGTGCATAGTGCTGTTGCTTAGTTGCAATACGTTGGTGTACGGGGGTGGAATGCATTGGCCAGTCCGGGCTGACAGCTTGCCTATTCTGCAACATGAGTTGCAGAAACATGCCTAACCTGCAACACGAGCAGCAGAAGCATGACCATTACATTTTGGATGGTTTGTGCATCACAGGTTGAGACCATATCTGTGGCAGCGTGGTCTGGCTCTCTATTACCAAGGCCGCTACGAGGAGGGGGCAGAGCAGTTCAGGAGGTGAGGTGAAGAGTGTTGAGTAGCAGGGCCTTAGAATTGCAGTGCAAAGCCGAGGAGTACTTGCGTTGCAGGATGATTGCTCCCTTTCTCTATTGTCTCTTAGGCTGATAATTTACGTCATCTCACACCTATGCTCTTAAGTTAAAAGGTTAAGAGCAAGGTCATGTAGCTGTACCTGCCTACAAGGTCAGCTTAGCTGAAGCAGGCGATGCCTGCAACCAAAGACCAATTAAACCAAGAAGGAAGGCAGGCTCCGAAGCTGTAAGTGCGGCTTTACCTGGCTATTTTGAGTTCACAGCTTCATCAGTGCATCACAGCAACTCTTACCCCTGCTTGGGGGCACTGCACCTCTGCTTCCTTTTGCAAAGTGTGCGCTTGCTCCTTCATCATGCACCGTCCAGAGCTCACTAGATTTTGGTGTCCTGCTCAAATTCTTTTTACTTATGTAAACTGCCAACCGCTTCTGTTGCAGTGACGTGGCTGTGAACCCTAATGACACGGAAGAAAGTATATGGGCTTTTATCTGTGAGGTGCGGAGGCTTAATGCGTCATGTTGTCCTTTTATGAATGTGCAAACCAGACTGCTCTGTACTTGCCAATTACGCAATATGTCGTACTGGGTCCAACATCGCAGCATCTTGCTCCACCCTCTTTTGTCTGACTCCTGACCTTTGTCACTAATGATCGGCAGAGACAAAATATTTATTTACGGCATCGTGTCTCTGATGATTGGCACAGGCGAAATTTTTTTTGTTTACGGCATTGCGCTCTTGTTTATGTCATCGCGATTACAACTTGTGGCCATTAATTTGTTTTGCTATTGGCTTCCTCCTCACAGGCGCGGTTCCTTGGCCCTGAAAATGCAAGAGCCAAGTTTTTACAGGTACGGAGGCACGGTTTCTGGCCCTGAGGAAACAAGAGCAAGGTGTTGAAGCACAGTTTCAACTAAGTTACAGTGTGAAAGCACACAGTCTGAGGCAGTGTGATTACAGGCAGTGAGGTCAGAGCAACAGCTTTTCACACTTATATCTCACTTTACGCAGCCTCCTATTGTCAGGTCATGCCTTAGGCCAGTTTCACGAGCCCAAAACAGGGACGGGGATGCTAATGCATGATTATTATGCGCTAAGAACCGCCAACAGCTCATGTCTTACAAGTGTATTGACAATTTTCGCCTTCCAAGCCTTTCTGGCGAGGTGACTCCTGTCAAAAAGGTTGATTAGACCTTTTTAGGTGCATATATGTCAATGCATGTGTCTTCAAAGCTCGTGACTGGCATACAAAAATAGGTTAACTAAGCAAAGGCGTAAAACTATCACTCACTGCCTGTCCCTATCAGGTTGGGAGGGATCCTAGACCTGTCATGAGGACTGTGTACGAGACGTTTCAGAGCGGAGAGGATCCCCAGAAGGTATGTGGCTAAGCCTGCTGTGTCTGCTGCGCTTGCCCACCACTGTGCCCCTCGCAACTCTTGTTCGCATCCATTGTAGATGTCAATAATGAGATAAGTCTGTGCTTGAACATTGGGTGTACCATCCTTGAACGTTATGTGGCTACTAATACTCATTGTCAGATTGTTGTTTGTTTGTAAAAATGCTTGCCAATCATGAGGAGCACTGCAAGATTAACCCCTCTGGGAATTAGCATGTGCATCAAAGAGACATTGGTGTTTATCGAGCTGCAGCTTCATCAGTGGCTTGTGTTCCCACCAGCAGGCTAGCATGGGCTTCAGGGCATAGTTTGGACGCTGTACAGTCACTGAATTGGCGCTTTGAAGGTGGCCATGCAACTCATCCAAATCATGGATACTTGCAAGCCAACTTCAAGGCATTGCAACTTGCTGTACTCAGAGGGTCAAGGTTACATGACCCTCTGAGTATAAGCATGGAGGTTGCCTACAAGAGCAGCCACACCTACACTTCACTGAACTGCAAGCATCAAATTGGGCTGCAGCAGCCCTCAAGCATGCGCATTTCATAGTTACATACAGCCACTCGTCGCTTCATACTGATGCTTGGGCTCTAATGCTGTCTGTCTGATGTAAGTACTTTCTCATTTTGCCCCTCAGATTAAGGCCGCCAGCAACAGAGATGGAAGCGGGGCTGACTTTTATAGCCTATTATACACGGGGCTGTTTTACGAAAGCATGGTGGGTGCTGTGTCATGGATTTTAGGTGTCATGACTAGCTAGGTAGTAGGCGTGGTAGGCATCACGGACAATTGCTAGCTACTTTTGAATGGACGTTGAAAGCTGTTCAAAGGCGTTCTTAGGCTCAGTGTTGTGCTACCCATGTCAAGGGCTCTGCTTGTGGCTTGTGCTTTCGATGAGATACCTGTGTACTGGCAGACCTGCAGTTTGGCTGTAGATTGTGAGCATAGTAAGTGGAACATGTTAAGACTCAGGGTGCTCATGCTCAGGTGCACAGCAGAGCAACGGACGCACAAGAGCAAGTACAATGTGCTTGTAATATGCACCTTAGTTACCCTCAGCAGAATCCATATCTTCAACAAAATTTGCCTTGCTCACGCTGTAAATTCAGGTCACCGTGTTGACAGCAGCTATTGAGGTGTATATCGTCATGCATACCCTACACTTTCTCATGCAGAACTCCCTGCCCTGAGGCCAATCAAGGGACCCTGTTCACCAGTGCGAGGCAGCTGCCTAACCATATTTCCCCTTTATTGGATATGCAGGGCTCCCTTGACGATCCTGCGGCCAAGCAAGCAATTCAGGCCGCATGTGCAACCCCATATGCAAGGTTCTCTGATGATTACATGGCTGCCTTGGCACGAGTCCACCTTCGGCAACGAGGTTGGTCTGAAGTAGCCCTATAACGAGCCCAGGGCTTCCTACAGCCAGGAGTGTGAGTATGGATGGTGATGTAGGTTGGATCTCAGATGGATGTCTTAGTCATTTGTTGGTACCAAGATGCGGAGCATCTGCCTGCCTGCGGGGCTTGTCAGCCCTAGTCTTGCATCACTTTTTGTATTGTTGACTGTTGCATCATCGGCTTCAACGTAACTGCTCGCTGACTGACATCGTGCTTGTTGGCCGGCAGTATGTCACTGGAGGTGTCTGTCTAGATGTCCTTGACTGGTACATAGCTGGTTGGCCAGCATGAAGTGGCAGAAGATCTCTGCCTAGCTGTTCATAACAGGCGCCATTTTGGCCAGCACTATGTCACAGAAGGCGCCTGTGTAACTGTTGTGAGAGACTGCGGCGTTTTTGTAGTCAGTGTGATGCCCTGCTGCATTGCTGACTGGTGTCGCAAGTAGGCCAGCACCGCTTGACAGGAGCGTCTGCTGTAGCTGTCCCCCCTTGGACTGGCTTCACTGCACCTTTTTTGCTACCTGCCCCAAGTTGTAGGAGTTAAGGTATCTGTACTGCTAATTAGTATTGTGGAACCCAATGCACCGCGTTACAAACCCTGAAATACTGCTTGATTATGTGTTGGTCTTTTGGCTGTTTATGAACCAACACAAGTACTGTAAACTTAGTTGACAATGTTAGGTGGGATGTGAGATAAGTATGACTCGAACACAAGCTTCCCTTCTGACACTCTCAGCCAACCAGTGGCATTTTTTCATGATCCGCTGACTGCATGGTCCAGCCATCTGTGCATGCCTCATATGAAGCTGAGAAAATCGTTAATGATGATGCATGTTTGGCGCTGCCGGATGTGTGGAGCTGGTCTTGCGACGCAGTGCGGGCGCGGGCGCTTGGAGGTGCTGGTGGCCTTCGAAGCAGTGTTGGCTTAGATTGATCTGGTGCAAAAGGCAGGCAAGTGTGGATTTGAGGCAGTGGTGCAGTAGGCTTCTGCCTTCAAGGGGTACCCGGGTTTAGGGGGTAGGGAGTGTTCTGCCTGGCCTCCTTAGTCTAGTGGTTCGCTGCTGGTTAGGGTGTTTTTTACTGAGGTGGCCCCCTGCCCGCTCTCTTAGTGTGCATGGGGTTGCTGAGCAGGACCTGCTTGCTTGGGAGACTGTGTGGTTTCTTTGTGCCTCTTACTCTGGTTGACTTGTGGCTTGGACTGCTTCCTTGGCTTTGGACCCTTCTTGTCAGACCGGTAGCCTGAGGGGAGCTGTCTGTGCAAGCACATGGCAGTTCCTTTTCCTTAATCATGCTGGCCGCCAGTGTGTGAGCACTACCAGCGGAGACTTTTTCTTTTCTTTTTTCTTTCCTGCATTTTTGGTTTATAAAAAGTCAAGTTGTAACTTCTTATGCGGCTCCTCTTATTTGTTGCTTGCCTAGAAATCTGCTCAGTAAATGTTGCTGTGAGCGACCGGTTCAATTGTGTTAAGTATGTTGTGGTTGCAGTCTCTCCTTCGTCCCAGCTATTATTTGTGCAGCAGAAGCTTTTACTAGGGACGTAAGTTTTACACCGGTAAAATTAGTACAACTGCCAGTTGACTACTCAAAGTTCAAACGACATCTACTGACCCAACTTCATAACCCAAACTCAGCCGCACTACAGCTGTCTGCCCTTCCTCCTGCTTAGGCTGTGCAGCATAGCAGCTCACTACCAGTTCAGGTGTATGCACATCTAAGATTTGAGAGTTAAGGCTAAGATAACGTAGCTGTACCTGCCTTCAGAGCAGCTCAGCTGATGCAGAAGACGTCGACGATTAAAAAAATAGGCTTCATGATATAAGAGGTCCTGATTGTCTACATATTATTCTTTCCTCTATAAGCTCCAAGAAAGAAAAAGAAAAGTCTCCACTGGGAGTGCTCACGCAGCCAGCATGATTAAGGAGAAGGAACTGCCATGTGCTTGCACAGACAGCTCCCCCACCAGTCAGACAAGAAGGGTCCAAGGCCAGAGATGAAGTCCAAGCCGCAAGTCAATCAGAGCAAGAGGTGCAGAGAAATCACTCAATTCCACTCGTCATTGTGCAGGTAGCTGCAGCATCAACTATCATACGCTGAAGGACAAAGGACACTTAATATGCAGCAGATACATACAAAAGTATGTAAATATATGTACAGATTGTAGCAGCGCAGTCCAGCTTAGAGCTCATCGTCTTGATCCATGAGACCTCGCTGTCTTTGCCAGCCACAGGATTATGTGGTAGCCACTGGTAAATTTCCCAGTAAAGGCAGTGGCTCGCAGAAGCCTGGTGACCAAACACCGCCACATGGCCTCCCCATCCGCCAATACCGATCCTCATCATCCAAGGTGACACCAACAGAACAACTTCCCTCTCCTTCCTGGACAACACGATCACCGCCACTTGGCCATCTTGCTGCGATCTGACAGCTGGTGTTGGAGCTAGGCATCATGCCAGAGCTTGCCAATTGGGGGGCGGAGTCTCCGCTTGAAGACTCTGTGGAAGCGTGGTGAATAGAGCTGGAGCCCTGGTCCGGGTGAGGTGTGGCTTTGGACGGTGAGTAGGCAGAGAAGGCTGGTGCTGCCGGCAGCAAGGAGGCAGAAGACACAAGAGGACAGCAGCCGATGGCCTCAAAGATGGAGTGCCATTGGCTCGGCCAGTCTCGAGCTGGGGACACAGCAGAGATCCTCTGGCCGCTAGGGAGAGTGAAGCCGATGCTGGCTGCTCGAAGGAACATGCCTGGAAGGTTGAGCTCGTTGGCAAACTTGCGATTGTGATACCTGTAGTTTGCACACATTGTGTGAGAAAAGCTGGGGACGCAACAGAGATCATCTAGGTGCTAGGGAGAGTGAAGCTGATACTGGCTGCTTGTCAAAGAATTGCAGTTATGGTACCTGAGTGACCTGCACGTGTCGTGTGAGCCAACATGCGTTGTTTGTGTGTGGAGCCCTCATGCAGACTATACATGTAAAAGCAGCCCACGCACATGGGTCTTGACTTTAAGTAAACCTTTGCCTTCATGCATGCTAGTAACAGGTTTGAGCCAGGCAGACTGGCTCAAAATTGACTTAATATTGCCAGCAAATATGCCTGCATGCACATCATCTACAAGCACCTGAAAGGCAACACTGTCAAAGTATAAATGCCAGATGGTTTGTGAGAGAGGCTGACAGCTCAAGCCCAGTGGTAGAGCCTCTCTTGGAGGGGGAAGTATTGGCATGCGGGGAAGCCCTGATAGAGTCAAGCATTTATGCTTTGTTTGCACTGAAGGCTGATTGAGGCACTGGACATCATCTCTATCATCATGGGCAGAAATGGAAGTATCTGAGCTTTAGCCAAACAGAAAAATGCAGCAAATTACCTTATCACTCACACACAATGCATTACTGAATTAAGCAAGGGCACAAACAAATGGAGGTTGGCCTAAGGCCTCCTGTTATTATGTGCTCAACAGCTACAGCATTGTAAAAAATGTCTTGGTAGATTTGCCAGGTTTCATAGGTAGCTCAATCAGGTTTTGCCTGAAGCCTAAGAAGCCACACTTTGTGCATCATGTTTCCAGATCAAACAAACAAAAGTAACGGTTAAGTTTACATAGCTGTACCTGCCTACAAGGGCAGATGAGCTGGAGCAGATGAGAAGGCGCCTTCAACCTCAGACCAACAAACCAAGAAGAAGAGCAAGAAGGCTACCAGGTCAGTCACAGCATCTCAGACAGTCAGTTATAAATAGCAACTTCCAAATCACCAAGTTGGTTTATGGAGTTTGTAAGGTAGATTGGGGTACTTGCCTTGACAGGGCAGAAGAGAAATAACGAAATAAGAAGACCAATGAAAGAATAGAAGAGATAAATGGGGCACAAGCTTGCAGCAACAGCTGAACACGGTACAGTTGGGAGGATATTTAATAGGAGTAAAAGCCCTTGTATGCCATACCTGTCTCCGTGGTCACCATCTCCGATAATAGGATGAGAGATGTAGTTGAAGTGGCGACGAATTTGGTGGTACCTGCGGAGGCACGTGTGTGAGGCTTACCACTAAGAAAGAGAAGTGGCAACATACTTGTTGGTACTGTTAGCACAGGCAAGAAGCAACGTACTCCATGGTATTGTTGAGGTACAGGCCGTGAACCGAGAAACAGCGACTTGCTTCATAGTGTTGTTGAGGCATAGCTGGGCGTTAGCAAAGGGAAGGTGCCCATTCAAGGAGGAGATGGAGTAAGACGGGCATTTGTTGACTGACATTTACACACCATGCCAGACAGCAACGAGAAGCCACAGGTTGCTATGGTTTCATATGCCTGTTTCTTTGCTTTCAATCCTGGACCATGTTGTCCAGTTACTGTACAAGTGGCTTTCAACACAGTGTTGATTACGACAAAGGTCTGAACTCGAACAAGTGGAAAGTCACCACGATGTTGGTAAAAGACAGCTAGACACGGATGATGGGGGAGGGAATGAGCGTACAAGAACAAGGCATCAACCTAATGAAAAGGTGGCCGATGACACAGGTGCTGGAGCAGTAGTTACATGCCTCATGCGCCTCCAAAGCCTGAGGCAAAAAATAATGGCAGCACTTCTCTGCCAGCTGCAAGAAACAAGGCGCAAGCTACAACAGTAGCGCTGGCAGCATTGTGCTACAGCAGCACTGTGCTGCAAGGCTATCAGGCCTACGCTCATTGTATGGGGACCACGTGTACATGATCACTTCTAATCGTTGCTGCACAGCGCACTCACAGTGAAGCACACAACTGAAATTACCTTCCAGTGAGCGGCAGTGCTCGAACTAGTGAGTAGCGCTGGGAAGGAAATGCATTCATGCCTACTTGCATGGGCAGCTGCACGCGCATGACTGTCTCATACAACGTCACAGCCTCCTGCCCTCCCATGCTGACATCAATGACACCTGCAGTATGATGGCAGGAAGTTTGCTTGTCACAGGTGCTATTGAAGGCAGCTTGAAAGGGGAGAAGGTAAGATCCATCCCGGATCCGGTTTGTATCAAGCCTCAGATACATATTCCTCCCTATGGAGCTCGCAGCTCAAAAGTGACACAGGCAGGCAGCCAGCCACAGCTTATGTTGCTGGGACCAGTGGCGCTCCAATCAGCCTCCTTTAAACTAGCAGTACAGATAAATAGAAGAGGGATTGTTTGCAGTCTTCAAAATGGCACAGGCCAGCAAGACGGCCGAAACAAGCGGTAGCACCCCCAACTACCTGTGGTGTCAGTGTAGCCGCGCACAAGTGCGTAGTACACTTTCTGCACCTTGTCTCGTGCACGCATGGCCACCCCAAAATTTGAGGCAGCTTCACTGCTGAGGCCATACACACACACACCACCTGTAAGCAGAAAATAGTGGTCAAGGAGATGACGTGTCGTTGCAGAGTTGAGGCCATAATAGGGAGTACAACTTTGCTGCAGGTATGGAGGTAGGAGCTTGGTAAGCAACTGGCAAGTGATGAGTTGTTAACGATAGCACCGGCAGCCTCATGTAAAGCCTTATGCCAGAGAGTGCTGGACTAGAGTGATAGTGCAAGTCACTAGGGCGTCAGGCTGAGAGCACTCCAGAGTATGGAGCTTGTAGACGTGTGTGCTTAGGTTATACTCAGTAGAAGGTTTTCCTGCATAGCAATATTCTTTAAACATTTGTGTCATGGAAATGCCTTTTAAGCAAACTATGCATACGTTCCTACACTTAAGTGCATGGAGAAATCTTGCATCATAAGTACAATTCATGTGTTGTGACAACCTTGCTTTAGGGGTGTGTATCACTGATCACTTGTGTCCCAGACCTTACCCTATGCCGGCCCTTGCTTTAGGGGTGTGAATCACCTACCACTTGGGTGCCAAACCTTAACCTACGCCAGCCCTTCAAGGCAGCTTACACAAGATGTTTCAATGCTTTGCTTTAAGCAAGGGCTGCTGACCATGAAGGAATGCGTGGGATATGTTGACTTAATGAGAAAGATGCGGAATTGGAGCAGGATCAGAAGAGTTTATATTGAAGGTGCGGTATCATCACGTTTTGGTACGATAGTCACTTCCCCTTGAAGTGCTTGCCCTAGTTCTAGCATATTGAAAAGCTGCTGCTGGGTGCAAAGTTCAGGAGGTTTTGCTGTTCCTTCTCATAGCTTCTCAGATGTTGTGCTTGACTTACTTGTTGCACGATCAATCCTGTGCAATGGGTAGATGTAGTTGCCACCTCCCAGCTGCTCTTTGAGCAAGAGCTGCGTACGGCAAGAAGTACACAAGCTGATTCAACCAAGAAAAGAGTCAGCGGCAATGGGGCTATACCTACTGCATGAATTGTACACAAGCAGGCTGGGTGATTCGTATTTTTGCTGAAGATGAAGAGAAACACTTCGCACTGGGATGTTGGCAATAGGCAATAGTGTAACGCATTGACATGCAATGATTGCATTCAAAGTATTGTCTGCCTTCTTCCTGAAGGCAATAATACACTCATAATTAACGCTTTTAAAAGTAAATTTACCATTGCATTCTCATCCTTGGGGATTGGGCGTTGCTTATCCTCTGGTGGGTGGACGTAGAAGCCTCTTGGTTTGTCTGCATGCCAGTTGGTCAGAGAAGGCCTGCTCATTCAGCTTACATCATACAAAGTTGTCTCATGTACTATCATGAGCATACACATAAAACAACCCACCACGGGGATGTCATGAGTGTCGGTAGTTCGAACTGCAATCTGATGATCTGATGGCTTTTGAGACCAAACGCAAAGATGATTATCCTGGATTCTTCTGGTGTCAGGTGTTTTACTGCCTTAAAGAAAGTATAGAACAACAGGTGCTCATAAGAGAACTGGGATTTACAAGATAGATCGTGAGCCCAGTAACTAGCATGATATCTAGCCCTACCTAGTCATGGTGGTTGAGGTGGTTAGTGATCTGAAATGTACCAAGTTGTAGCTGTAATCTAGGAACTTTAACTCCCTGTGTTGGAATTGTTCATGCTATCCATGTACTGCACACATAGCCGATTTTGAGAAGGGTGGGCAGCTGGGGCGGTTTACGGCATTCATTTCTTGGTAATCATAATTTGACTGCGGTCTGTAGACCAGGTTAAGTGTGAGAGTTTTGTTGAGAGCGCCACGTGCCACTTCTTGCACAGCTGCTCCTTGGGCCCAGCGGCTTCACGAGGAGGCAGAGCACTCTGCTTGGATTGCGTATGTTTCTTTCTCTGTTGCAATTGAGATTATATGAATAATAAAATCTATGGATATAACGGTAGAATGGCCTTGAAATACTGAAAGACAGATCATGCACGAGGTCAGAGCCCCTTCAAATTACGACAACGGTACTAGGTTTACAGTGACAATATATACTATATCTAGATGTCGAGAACGACTCTTTTGGAAGCACCCATTTCAACAACATTTCTTTCTCCCGATGGACAGATGGCCAATACCGCACACCCTTTGTAATGGTGTCAGTAATTCGATTCGCTACCAAATAGCGATGCCAGGTTGCTGCTGAGCCGAGAACTGCTGCTGCTGCTGCTGTGCCGAGTGCACAGGCTGATCAGATGGAAGGGGGGGTGGTGTGGACGATGGGAGAGGCGGATCCTCTTGCATGGGCAAACTCATCCCTCCAGATGCGTTCTGGGAAGAACGAGGTAAATGAGGGATGAATTCGCCCATGCAAGAGGATCCGCCTTTCCCATCGTCCACACCACCCCCCCTTCCATCTGATCAGCCTGTGCACTCGGTACAGCAGCAGCAGCAGCAGCAGCAGCAGCAGCAGCAGCAGCAGCAGCAGCTCTCGGCTCAGCAGCAACCTGGCATCGCTACCAAATGTAGCGGTGTGTGCAGCGGAGGACTGGAGGCGATGAAGCCTCAGGTGCACGGCACACCTTAGCGTCTAAAATCTACAGCCTCAATAACGAGTGGGAAATTATATGTCGAGCTTGGTCTGTCCAAGACCGTCCGAGAGCAAATTCTCGTACGCACGAGAGGTATTGCGTCAGAGATAAATCATAAGATTTACATGGTTCGCTTCTGCAATTGTCATTTCGAATTACTGACACCATTACACCCTTCAGATTACAAGTAACACTTCTCCAATTTTTCGGGGCTTCCAAGGGGCAGCAGGCAAGAAGGTACAGTGACAGCTGCCTTGTATGCCTCTTAAACTCTGGACCAGCTGCGCTTCAACCCTGCTCTATAACCTAGACATCATTTATCCAGTTTTAAGTAACATTGTACATGCTCGCTGCTGCCCAGGGAGCAAGGAAGCAGCCTCATGCACCACGCCCGGGGCAACTACTGCCTGTAGTACTGGCATCCAAATGCTGCAGGGCTGTGCCTCAGTGAATATTAATCAGGACTGCGCCACTATGCACTGGGAATGCATGCAGTTGTGGCTCTGCAAACATCAGAAGACATGTAACCCACAAACAGGCCCAGTGGCACCCACCTATTGCCACGTAATCTTCGCTTTGATACAGGATGTTAAATGTAGGTAAGGGAGCTGGCCTTGCAGGTGCTGAGTCAGGAGAGACGGCTGCAGTGAGCCCCTTCAATCTTTGAAGGCAGCTTGTGCGGGGCCCAGGTTGAGGTGGAAAGGCCTGCCAACTGAGGTCGCTGCCAGCCTTATATCTTGGATGAAAAGCTTTCATTGCCGAATCCTGATTTACTATGCTACTAGTATAGTATGTGAAATCCATGCATATTGTCAACTAACAAAACGGAAACAACAGAATAATCTGTTACACGGCTTATTCAGTAAGTCTCTCAGGCTGCTTTTGCACCTAATAAGTCTGCCAAATGGCTCTTGCATGTACAGGCTCTCAAGGAGAATAGACCTAACTCTAATTTTACATCTATCATCCTTGCATCTTGTTCTGCACTGCCGTGTGTATGCTCTTCAGCTGCGAGGCCCACTTATCCAGCGCTGTGTATTTGCGGGTGCCTTGGTTCTTGTCGCCCACCTCCAACAGTTGGTTGACCTGCAGCATGCAAACAGTAGCTTTTAATTACTCAGGTGCAAATTTCATTCACCTTCACAATTCAAGGTTGCGCTGGTAGGCATCAAGCAAGATGCAGACATAACAGGCATCACTGCCCCGACCAATCACAACCCATACCTCACCAAGGCAAATTATCCTTTGACAGAGCTGTACGCAGTCCATCCATACCTATCAAGCTGGCAGCGGCTGGGCCATGTGCCCTTCTTTTCATGACCCTATAGGCAGAGCCCTCATAAAAGAGGGATAACTGCAGCAGCGAACACTAGGCAAGCACTAGCAAGCCGATTTCAGTGTGGTGCCCTCTGCTGCAGATGGGTATTAAGGTGCTTGGCAAATGAACTGTAGACTGTGTACGGAGGCACCGCATGTTGAACACAGAGAGCCGCACCCACCTGATCAATGTGGCCAGAAACTCTGTTGTCCAGGATGAGCGTGACCAACAGAGCCTCCACATCCTTTTCTGGGACATTCAAGCGCTGAGATATGTAGGGGATGCGCACTCGTGTGTAGGGTTGGATGAGCTTGAGCAATACCTGCAATGCACGTGACATGCAACGCAGCAGAGGCTGAGTGTGAGGACATGCTTAATCGGCCGCTAGGAACACAAGGCAGGGGGTAGGGACAACAGCATTACAGCAGACATACTCCATGGATGTTTAACGAAGGGTATGCACACCAGCAAAGTGACTTGAATGAGCCACGCCTGTGTGTAATTGGTGCTTAAGCAGCATGACTTGTTTGCTGCCCTTGAGTGTTGCAGGAGCAGGGAAGCGCGGAAAAGTAGAGGCCCAAGGCTACGTGCACCGCATAGGTGAAGGTGTAAGTCAAGGTTGCATAGCTGTACCTACCTACAAGGGCAGCTTAGCTGAGGCAGAACACGCCTGCAGCCAAAGATTTATACAACCAAGAAGAAAGGCAACCATGGCTATCAGGTCAGCCACAGCATTGCACTGCATAGGAAGAGAGGCTTGCACACGCATGTGCAAAGGCTCTGAACACCTACATGACATACAGAACAATCAAGTTGGAGAACTTTTTGTGAGGTCACCCTTGACGATAAGCAGAAGGTTGCGGGGTGGACCTTCCACTGCTTAGTCAACAACTGGGCACCAAGCATACTTCCTAATTCGATTGCAAAACATGCATACCACCTGCGTTCGGATCTTCTTGAGCAGATCTTCTACATAGTCTCTGATGAAATTGTCATCCATGATGGTTCGCCTGCAGTCATGCGGACGTAAAAGCTTAGGTGAGCGCCTACAGGAATGGGATGAGAGCTTTAGGCTCCATCATGGTGCGCACACAAGACAGTCCTGTTACCACGCTAGTATCATCATGCCCACGTGGAGTACTTTAGTAAGGTCCAGCCTGGAAGTGTATGTATGATGAAGCTATGCTAGTGACGTAGGGCCTGCATGGCTTGATTTCCAAATCAAGCTTACTAAGCAACAGGCCAAACTATCAGACATTGCAGGTACAACTCTACTGCTAAGGTAACTGTGATTGGAGCGCAACCAACCTGTTGGTCCTCAGGATGCGCTCAAATTCATTGATGTCAGAGCACTGGTACGCGTCCACTAGGTTGGTCATGGCAATAATCTCAGGGTCCTGTAGCAACACAACCATAGCGCATGCACACAAGTGAGATGGCATGCACGCTTGCGGTCAATGGCTGCGTCCTGAAGCATGCAGGGATGAGCACGCAGACAGGTGAGGATAGCATGCATGCTTGCTGCAGTCAATGCACGGGGCAAGGAGCATGTAGCAACAAGTGCAGTACGGATAGCATGCATGGCTGCGGTCAATGAGTGCGGCCTGAAGCTTGCAACAGTGAGCACACGGGTGAGGCTAGCAAGCTTGCTGCTGTCAATGCATGCAGCCTGAAGTATGCAGCTTCAAGCGCATGGGTAAGGGTAGCATGCACGTCTGCGGTCAATGCCACCGGCCTGAAGCATGCAACGGTGAGCGCATGGGTGAGGGCAGCAAGCTTGCTGCAGATAACGCATGCAGCCTGAAGCATGCAGCAACAAGCACATGAAAATAGGTGAGGGGAGCATGCATGCTTGCTGCAGCCAATGCATGTAGCCTGAATCATGCAACAATGTTTGAACAGGCATGCAACAAGTACAACACATCCATAGGCGGAAGAGCCCTCTTGCAATCACAATGTTCAATAACAACCATGAAATACAGGGTTCAACCTAGCACGCAGTAGCATCACGCACACACACACACACACACACACACACACACACACACACACACACACACACACACAC
>QAXF01003463.1:10524-21291 GCA_004335645.1 Dunaliella sp. WIN1
TGTGTGTGTGTGTGTGTGTGTGTTTGTGTGTGTGTGTGTGTGTGTGTGTGTGTGTGCGTGCGCACGTGCGCGCACGTATCTTTGAGTTGGTTGCTATATGCTGCAATGTGTGGCATGCGTGTTCTCTGTGACTTGCAACATTTTAAATCTAATTTTAACCTGTTTGTTGCTCGCACTACCCTGAAGCCTGTTCAAACCTTCTTGTCAGATTCTACTGGCACTACCCTCTAGTCTGCTCTGTCCTGCTTCTTAATCACACTACCCTGTAGTCTATTCAAGCCTGCTTGTCCTTTTTTGCTGGCACTACCCTGTTGTCTGCTCTGTCCTGCTTGTTACTCACACTACCCTGTAGTCTATTCAAACATACTTAACCTTTTTTGCCGGCACTACCTCGCAGCCTACTCTGCCTCACACATCCTGCTTGCTTGGAAGGCCCTCTAGCCCCCTATTCTAACTTGTCCTTTTTAGCTTGCACAACCCTGTGCATGGGCGACTCTGTAGCCCCCTATTTAAGCTTACTTGTCCTGTTTTGCGTGCACAACCCTCTAGTCTACTTGCACACTTACTTGTTCTTTTTTGCTTGCACAACCATGTGCTTGTAAGGCCCTCTCGCCCCCTATTAATAGTTACTTGTCCTGTTTTGCTTGCACCACCCTCTAGCCTACTCTGCCTCACTTACTTGTCCTTTGTGCTTGGAAGGCCCTCTTGCCCCCTATTTAAACTTTTTCCCTTTTTCACTTGCACAACCCTGTAGCCCACTTGCACACTTACTCGTCCTTTGTGCTTGGAAGGCCCTGCAGCCTCTCTGTTCTGACCACTGCTTGCAGCGCCCCCCCTCCCCTCCCTTCCTCCTCCACCGCCCAGATCGCGGCCACCTATGAAGCACCAGGCGGGCAAAGCCACCCCAGAGGCCAGCATCTAGAAGTAGCACTACCCTTGGGCCTGTTCACGACGCTCATACCTCCAGTCAAGAACGCTGGTAATGTGACCTAGCCGTTTGGCTGTGCAGCATGGGCCTCTTGCATATTGTCGTGCTCAATCTTGCATATCATCGTACTATCAAATGGGCTCAGTAAGTGCAGAACCTGTATGGAATCAGTAAGTGTGGGACCTGAATGGACTCAGTGTGGAATCTGAATGGACTCGGTAAGTGTGGGATCTAAATGGACTCAGTAAGTGTGTACAATAGCCGCTGCACGGGCTGGCAGACAGCTGCCTAGCTCACCCTCAGGCTCTTTAAACGATGCTGCCTAATTCCAAAGAATCTGGCTGGCCATATGCCTTCATAAGACGCCGGCCAGCAGTGTCAGACTGCACAGGCCAGCAGTGTCAGACTGCGCAAGCCAACAGTGTCGGATTGCACACGCCAGCAATATCAGAAAGCTCAGGCCAGCAGTGTCAGATGCTGGCCGGTAGTCTCAGACTACGCAGGCTGCGCATTGGGAGAGTGTATTAGACAGATGCCTTTTGGACGCGGTGGCATACCCTTTGTGAGAGCAAGCAGGAGTTCCTGAAGGAGAGCCTAAGCACACCCTCAACCTAGGATGCTTTCAAGATGCCCTTCCACTCGCTAAGAAATGCTGGGTGGCAGAGTTTTTGTTGCAAGTCACTGGCTCGCTTGTAACACGCTCCCCAAATGCTGCCTTGCCCTTCTAAACCTGTGCTCACCCCGTCTCCTAACATTGTGTAAGCCAAAGTTGATAGTCATTACTGTGACCATCCATCCACTTTATGCACCATTGGGCCGCTTGTGCTGACGTGGCTGTATTCGCTGTGTTCTGTGACGTTGCAGAGTTTAAAGTCACCGTGTCCGTCAATCGGCCGCCCCCGCAGCTCACGGCCATTTTCGATGACTTGCTAGCTTCATTGCCGCCAGGAGTCCCCCAGGGCTCTGTTTCTAGCTTAGGTAAGGTGCAAAGCTCATTGTAAGATTTAATGCTCCCTTGTGTGGTGATCCTGTACTGGCCATCCTTGAACAAGACCAGCATAAGGCTTAGGCCTGTAAAAAAAGTTTGGGAAAGGTGCTGAACATGGACGATAGCTTGCGTTTATGAGTGGCATACCTGTATCCTGTAAGTTGCTTTGGTTAGTAATTAGCCATGTGCCTCTATGTCTAGCTTAGGTAAGGTGCTTGATGTGAAATTGCTTTCCCATTCGGTGATCCTGCACTGGATATCCTTTATAACAAGACCACCATCAGCCTATGTTATTAGCTCGGGCAAGGTGCTGATTGTGAAAGAGGATACCATCTTACAAATGGCAATCCTGTACCCTGTAAGTTGCTTGGGTTAGTCATTAGCCTCTGTGTCCAGCTTAGGTGCTTAATGTGAATTGCAACGCATTCTCACAAATGGCAATACTGCGCTGGCTATCTTGCAAAAGGACCATCATCATAAGCCACAAGCCTCTGTGTCTAGCTTAAATAAGGTGCTGTATGTGTTTCATAATAATTTCTCGTGATCGGGTCTGTTGAATTAAAGCTTATTTAGAAGATTCATAGTACACAACCATATATCCATACAAGATTTATAGTACACAACCATATATTCATACAAGATGCTTGCCGTAAGCAATTGTGGTGTCCAAGAGCATGAAGCCGACCTCTTTAATGCTCCTTGTGTTGTACAGATCATCTGTGGCCATGCGCTCTTGATGTGCATGTGCGCAGGCGCTGGCGTGCTCAGCGTCCACTGTGCCAGCGGCCATGCTTTTTGAATGCTCAGCACTTCATACAGCTGCTCTCCTTGTGCAGGATTCCACGTGCTCAACGTCCAGTTGGTCAGCGGCCATGATGCGTCAGCGCTGGTATTTAAGAATGTGGGGCCATGCTTTTAAGATGCTCATTATTTCATACAGCTGACCTTGTGCTCTACACGTGCAGGCTTCAACGTGCTCAGCTTCCAGCTAGCCAGTGGCCATGATGCATTAGTGCTGGTACTCAAGATTGTGGGGCCATGCTTTTAAGGTGCTCATTTTTCAGACAAATGCTCTCCTTGTGCAGGATCCAACGTGCTCAGCTTCCAGTTTGCCAGCGGACATGATGTCACGGTGCTGGTGTCCAAGAATGCGGGCCGGTATAGACTTCAGTCAGACGCCTTAGAAGCCATCTGGATGGTGAGCGCACAGTGCCAGGCACATGCTCTGGTCATTCTGTGGCACTGTGGGCGTGCACATTGTGCCTGCTTATGCAGTACAACATCCAGGTAGTCGCCCTTGAAGCCATCTAGATTGTCAGCACACAGTTCCAGGTGCTTGCGCCGGTCCCTTTGTGTTCCTAATTCCAGCATGTTTTATGCCAACCTCCCCTAGTTCCAGCACGTTGTATGCCGGCGTCTCCTCATGCACTGGGGAACGCTTTTGCAACCTTCACCTTCAGGCGCACGGCGACACCTTATAACACCAGCCTTTTGCAACCTTCACCTTCAGGCGCACCGCGACACCTTATAACACCAGCCTTTTGCAACCTTCACCTTCAGGCGCACCGCGACACCTTATAACACCCTGACACCTTATAACACCAGCCTACCCGATGCTTCGTTACACATGCACCTGCTCACATCTGTGAGGTAGCCGGCCATTGTGCCTCAATCTTAACAAGCACAGCTGCTTTGGCCAATGCTGCCTGGGACCTGTCAAATCTTGCATCAAGAGGGCAGCCTCTTACTGTGTTACTGCCAAGCTCATGGACCCAACTCTGACATGCCCAGCACACCACACTTGTGCCACCCCAGGTGCTGGCGGAGCTTATACGTCGGTTGACCACGTACTATGAAGAGGCGGAAGCAGAGGGACCACCCGCGCCAGAGGGCCTCTTGGCCGTGACCTTTGAGGAGCCGCTGCCGCTGGACGACTTCTTTGAGGTGCGGCACGCAGCCTGTACGCCCTTGTGTGCGTGCACTGATTGAAGTATGGCGGGAATGCTGCTTGTGTGCTCTAACATCCAACTGTTGACTGTCATTAGGTGGGGGTGCAGCCTGTGTGCGCTCTTGTGTGCGTGCACTGATTGAAGTATGGCGGGAATGCTGCTTGTGTGCTCTTTCATCCTATTGTTGACCGTCATAGGGTGAGGGTGCAGCCTGTGTGCGCTCTCATGTGCATGTATCAAGCAAGAAAAGGGGGGCATGCTACTTGTGTGCTCTTTCATCCAATTGTTGACCGTCATAGGGTGAGGGTGCAGCCTGTGTGCGCTCTCGTGTGCATGTATCAAGCAAGATAAGGGGGGCATGCTACTTGTGTGCTCTTTCATCCAACTGTCGACTGTCATAGGGTGGGGGCGCAGCCTGTGTGCGCTCCTGTGTGCGTGCTCTGATTGAGTTTGGGGGGGCATGCTGCTTGTGTGCTCTTTGATGCGAGTGCCGACTGTTACAGGGTGGGGTGCTGCCTGCTTGTGCTCTTGTGTGCACTGATTGAGGTGGCGGGGGGGCATGCTGCGTGTATGCTCTTTCATGCGAGTTCCAACTGTGATAGGGTGGGGATGCTGCCTGCATGCGCTCTGCCATGCATGTTTGTTAGACTTGGTTGCAAGTGAGCGCACCCTACGTCTGGTGAAACACACACACACACACACACACACACACACACACACGAGTGCATCATGCAACAGCATATATCCTGTTGTGAATGTATGGTTGTGATTGTAATGCTGCAGGTTGTGGAATTACAGTATGCTGTCCGTCTGCGGGTGCGAGGCTTGATGGAGCATCTGGGCAAGCATGCAGTGCCGTTCAGGCTCTTCCACTCTTCTGTACACTGATGCCTGCAGGTTGTGGAATCCCACTGTGCTGTCCGTCTGCGGGTGCGAGGCTTGAGGGAACAGCTGGGCAAGTACGCTGTGCTGTTCAGGCTCTTACACTCTTCCGTACACTGACGGCTGCAGGTTGTGGAGTCGCACTTTGCTGTCCGGCTGCGGGTGCGAGGCTTGAGGGAACAGCTGGGCAAGCACGCTGTGCTGTTCAGGATCATACAGAAGCAGCTGCTCATCAAATTCAGGGTGCGTCGTGTGCGGCATGCCTGGCTTTAAAATGGAAGGCGTGTGTGGTGCGCAACTCAGCATGTTGTGCAGCACACCTGACTTTCTGGTAGAAAATTGAGGTCAAGGTCACCAAGCTGTACCTGCCTACAAAAGCAGCCTAGCTGAAATGGAAAGGCCTGCAGCAAAAGGCCAAAAAACCAAGAGGAACAAACATCTAATGGCAAGAACATGACCGGGTGCGTGCCACGGACCAAGCCCAAGTGTATAGTGTTCATAACGGAAGCTATGCATGGTGTGTGGCACACCTGGGTTCTGATGGAAGCCGCTTGTGGTGTGAGAAGCATGAGTATGTGCTTGGTGGAAGTTGCTTGCCTGAGTTGTACCAAGAGGTACCAAGTGGTACCAAACAAGCAGCAGCTTCTAGTGGTAGGTGGGGCAACTATTTGAGGGGCCCCTGACTGGTGTCACACTTTGCACGGACAGCTGCGATTTAAGGCCCCGCAGGCATACAAATTTTATCTGGCAATTTGTCAAAGTAATGACTGAAGTACAGCACAGCCTGAAGACTGAGCATTCCATGTGCTGTGCAGCTGCAGCATCATGCTTGGTCAATCAATTGCACTGGTTATGACTCATAACTTATGAGCACATGGATTGACGAGGTATGATGCTGTAGCAGCACAGCCTGGAGACTGAGCATTCCATGTGCTGTGCAGCTGCAGCATCATGCCTGTCAATCCATTGCACTAGTTATGAGCAGGGGCTGCCTGGATCCTAGCAATGTGCCGGACCAAATGTTCATTAGCAACATGCCTTATCAGTCCCATTGCCCATGAGCTGGCAGTGCCTGGGCTCTAGCAACTCACCAAACCAATTGAACTCTATCATCATGCCAGATCAGCCGCACTAGTACAGGTCTGGGTCTATCTGGGCTCTAGCAACTTGCTTAGTCAATGAGTCCTTAGCATCACGCTTGATCAGCCGCACTCTTTATAAGTTTGGGGTGCTTTAGCTCTAGCAACTCACCAAACCAATCAAAGTCTAGCAACATGCCTGATCAGCCGCATTAATACAAATCTGGGTCTGCTTTGATGCTACGCTAGTGACTCGCTCAACCAGTGGATGGGTCTCTAGGATCATGCCTGATGGGGCGTACTGGTCATGAAATGGGGATGCCTGTACACCAGGAACTCACCAAACCAACCACTTCAATGCTGGTTGGAACGCAGGACAAGGCGCCAGGCCCCCTCAATGATCTGGATGTGCTGATGGAGGAGACCTACCAGGCCATCTCGTCCACTAGCGCGCAGCTGGAGGCTGCACAGGTTTGTTTGAAGAGAGCGCAAGTGTATCTGAGACAAAGCAAGTGTGTGTACGCAGGTACCTTTGAAGAGAGGGGGGGTAAAGGAGTGTGTTTGCAAGTGGGCTTGAAATAGAGCAAGTGTGCTTGCAGGTGTTGGAGGAGGGGGCATGTTTGGGGAGAGGGGAGTGTTCGCAGGTGTCTTTGAAAAAAGGGGGGAAGGGCTACTGGAAAGTTACGGCATTAGCTGAAAGTCACAGCAGCACAATTTAGAAAGCTGTAGCAGTCTTCAACGTATGGCATACAGATACCTATTCATGTGGTTTACAGATGGCATGCAGATGCCTAACAGTGTGGCACACAGATGGCTTACAAGTTCCTTTACTGTGTGGCATACGAATGGCTTACAAATGCCTAGCAGAGTGGCATACAGATGCCTAACAGAGTGGCATACGGATGCCTGGCAAAGTAGCATAGCCTCCCATAGACGATGTGCATGTGTGTGTGTGTGTGTGTGTGTGTGTGTATGTATGCGCGCGTATTTGTGTGCATGTGCACGCGCTCTTAGTTACGCATGACTTACCCGTCACTCACGCAGGAGGAGTTGGAAGCGGCTGCCAACAAGCTGGCGTGTGTAGTGCAGCTGATGCTGCTGCTCATACAGTAAGTGGGAGTTGCTTGCACAGCGAGTGGGGGCTTGGCAGATGTGTGTTGTCCCTGCGCAGCTGTGTTGTCGCCGGTGGTGCACATTTGCTGTTATTGTGAGCATGACTTGTGATATGGTATGGGCGCCTCACGCTTATTACCTCAGTGGCAACAACTACTATGCATCAACCGTAGTGATGGGGTGTATGTGCTGTTTCTTGATGGCATCATGCTCTTGTGCTGCACATTTGCTGCACATACTTCATCAGTAGCACCCTTTGCTGCACAATTATGCTGTAGCCAGTGGTGCACGATTGCTGTTGTTGTGAGTATGGCTTGTGATTTGGTAGAGGCACCTCACGCTTGCCAACAACTACCATGCAACAACCACAGTCATGGGGTGTATGCATTGTTTCTTGTTGGCTTGATGCTCCTGTGCTGCACGTGCACAGCACTTGGTCCAACAGCATCCTAGAGCTGTGAGAGTGGCAGGTCCACTGCACATAGCAGCAGCATCCAGCATCCAGCACCAGCAAGCGTCGTACAAAGGGTGGCTTGCTCTGGCGATGTGAAGGTAGAAGGTCCATCAGCAGAAGCGTGAGCAGACCTGGAGGGAGGCCCATACGAAGTCCCCCACACACACGCTCAGCAAGCCCAACCAAAAGCAGGGATGCTGAGGTTGGCAGCAAGGGGTCTGTAACAGGTGGTGGCGGTCCTGTTGATTACAATTACAAGTAATAGCTGCAGCCGCCAGTGAGATTGGCTGAAAGCTAGCGTGTGTGGCTGGTTTGTGCAGGTGCAAGTTTCAGCTGCAGCCGCCAGAGATGTCACTGTTGCGGGCAGCACTCAGCCCCGAAGTGCTGGACAGTGAAGAAGTGGGGTGGGAGGAGATGACAGAGGTGCGTGTGTGTGTGTGTGTGTGTGTGTGTGTGTGTGTGTTTGCACTTGTGACTGTTCAGCACAGCTATGACCTGCATGCAGGCTTAGCTACACAGCAGCGCCGCTTTCAAGCTGCTTGCAATGCATAAAGTGCAGCAACCCTGCCCCCTTCCACACACGCACAAAGCACACATGTGTGCTTGGTACAAGCACACACACACACGCACACACACCAGCGCCTGGCACATGTATGCACAGGCCTCTATGACGCAGCTGCTGCGCTCGAGCTTAGCCCGCAATGCAAAGGAGGCTGCTGTTGCAGCCAACCCCTTAACGCCCGCGAAGGACACGACCAAGCTGCGCAAGCACATATCGCTGGTGCGTCTATAATTTATCACGATCTGTGATGCTCTGCAATGGCTGGGTCTTCAGGTTAAGTACGATGTTGGACCTATTTTGCATGCAATGGATGTTGATAATAATGATGCCAAATCCTAGATCCTTAGGTCAGGTCTTGCTTCTAGACTATCCTACACGCCAAGAAAGCGAGCTTGATATACGCAGTTGAATGTGCCTGTCGGCAATTTAGCATCAACTGCACACCTGTGTACTATGAGCGGTGCACAACAGGTTGCTGCACTCTCCACACCTTCACGTGCAGGTCCTGGAACGCCTTGCGAAGGGTATGCAGATGAGTGTGCCTGCCGGTGAGCTAGCAACAGCTGAATAGCCTTCCTGACCCTCCCACCGGGACCACACAGCTCAGCTGGAACAAGGGCAGCAGCTGGAGCCACTGTGACGTCGGATGGAGCAATAGTGTCAACGGCTGGAGCTACTGGGATGACTTGTGCTTCATGCACTAACTGGTGCAGGAGCTCCAGCTGGAGCTCCTGCAACAGCACAGCGGTTCTGCACGCGCCCACCTGAAGGCGCTGCCTGCCCTGGCTGCTACTCCTCTCCTCTAAAAAGTGCATTCTCTCTCAGGAGTGCCCCTGGGCAGGGGAGATCCTGCGCATTCTCTCTTGGAAGTGCCCCCGAGTAGGAACGCTCCTGCGCATTCTCTCTTGCAAAAGCCTCCAGGCAGAGGAGCCCCCAGCCCTTGCTGTCCATAAGACTGCGCCTTGTTGTCCTAGCTGTCTTTGAGACCCCTAAGCCCTCGTGGTCCATGTTGTCCTTGGGTCTTCTAAGCCTTGTATGAAGTCACATGCAAGCGACGCCGCAGCATGTCATTGCAAGGTGCCGCAGCCTTGCAAGCTCGAGTGTGAATGTACCAGGTATCTTCACCTGTTTGATCGGAGATATATTTGTGTCTCCTTCTGGCAGTTGACGTCCGACGAGTATAAGCTTGAAATTGAGAGCACATCTCTCTCGAGCGTCTTTGTCGGAAGCATGGAGAATGCGTAGGGGGTATGCAGTGTGCACTGTGCACTGCAAATGCTGGTGGCCTGTGCTACGAGGCATTTGCTCTGCATGTTGGTGGCATTTGGGAAGCAACTTCTGATGCCTTGCAATATGCCTGGCTCTAATCTAGAAAACGTAGCTAACGCCATCATGATGCCATCAAGATGCCATGCCAAGTTTTGCCTTGCAAAATGCCTGGCACTGACCTATTATTAGAAGTCAGTGCCATCATGATGCCATGCCAAGTACAGCAATGTAATGCAGTGTCACTCAGGCCCACAGTGTGTAGCCCATGCTATCAGGTACTGTTGAAAGCGTGGTGGTTGAGAGCATCAAGATGACAGCCTGTACAAACTGCTCCTCTATTCCTTATGTTACAGTTGCAACTTACTGATGCTCTACTTTCTTTGTAGCAATTACAACACTGAAGTCGTTGACCTTGCTTCCAACATGCTTTGTTTACGGTCTTTACCTTTAGCCTAGCAGCCATGCAATACGACTGATGGCTTATCCTGTAATCCTGTAAAAGTTTGTGGTACACTGCACACCACCAATCTTTTTGCATTTGTGGTTTGTATAAGCGAGCCATATGAAGAGTGCCCCTCAATTGTGAGTACCTGTTGAAATCACTTAGCATTGTCCATGTTGCATGCAGCGGCCCCCACAAGGCCCCAAAGGCTATTAATTCTACATGCAGACGTTGTTATGCAAGATAGTTCATAGGCCCAGCCGAAGTAGCGACTGTGTTACAAACCAAAGAACTGGCAAGGGGCAAAGAAAGAGCCTAAAAGCAAATGCTCAAATCAAAACATGAGTAAGAAAGACAAAAAGACATAAGCCACCAGACAGCTGAATGAAGGAAAGACTCAAAATGACTCACAAGGAGCAGAGATTTACAGCTGCATGATACTAGAGGAATGCCAGAAGGCACATCAAGCGGAAGGTTGCACTGGAGGCCACAAACAGACAGCGGAAGGACACAAAGTACTTCTCCGTGCACCTCTTTGTGAGCAGTTCTGAATCTTGGTGCTTGATCACTCACAAGAGCAATTTGAAACTGGCTTTCAAAATCATTAAATTTAGCTGAAGGGAAATTCACAGAGGTGGTCGACGGAGGAAGCGGCTGGGAATGTGACTTTCTTGATACAAATCGTGTTTATATATTGTACAAACGTGGGCGGAAAAGTTTTGGGGTTAAACGGATGCCTGGGTGCTCTGGTGCGGAAATCGGCCTCGTTTTTGGCCTAGATCAAACCAATTACCGCTCACCAAGGCCCGGCCACGGCCTTGGCGTCCAAATCCATTAAAAATGCTATCAGATGATCTCTTATATATTATAAAGTAATCGTGGATGAATGAATGCTGGTTTGGAGGGGGCCCATTTTTGATTCATTTTGGCCCCCTTTCGCAGATTTATTTTAAGGTAAATGGCTGAAAATCCACATCTGACCAACCACTGGGTCTTTTCACTCCATTTCTTTTGCAATTATAATTATTTGGTGTATGAACCCCATATCACCAAAGATCATCCAATTTGGGCCAGTGGGTGATCTGGGGTGGAGATCTGGCT
>QAXF01003465.1:20763-35827 GCA_004335645.1 Dunaliella sp. WIN1
CACACACACACACACACACACACACACACACACACACACACACACACGCACGCACGCACGCTCTCTCACGCGCGCGCACACGCACACATACACACACACACACACACACACAAACACGCTATTGCGCACACACACGAGTGTGCTTAAAGCAAGTGCTTCAGTCGCAGAACTGCAGCTTGGATCACATGACGTACATTACCCCATTCTCCACCTGTTACATCTTGCAGTGCCCAGAGAACCGAAGGCAGCAGCAGCTGCTGCAGCAGCAGCGCCAACAGCAGCGGCAGCACCAGCAGCACCAGCAGCATGCTAGGGGTACTAGGCAACACGAGACCTGTCGACAGGCTGCGGTATCAGGCCAAGTTTGTGTTCAGTGTGCTGGACAAGGAACAGAAAGGTGAGCCTGATTGAGCTGAGGGCATGTCCTATGCTGTCCGCGTCCCCAGCTGCATGCACCAGCTTATTTCAAGCAATGAATAACGAACACTCACCCGCTGCCATGCTTGGGCATGGCATGGGCACGCAGGGAAGCTGGAGGGGGAGCAAGTGCAACAGTACATCGCCTATTCTGATGCACGTCTGGGCCCCAGAAGCAGCTCGCTTGATGCCTAGTAAGTTGATATGCCACCAGTGTATCTTGTGGTGGTGATGTAGCCGCAGCAAGTGGTGGAGCTGCAATGATGCCTATTTCTCTGCAGTCCAATGCTCATCTCTGCTGCACTTAAATTCATAGTCTTACAGGGTAAGGTCATCAGCCATGGTGCCCGATTAAGTCAACACGGCTGTGTATAGGGGAGATTTATAGCTTTACAGGGTAAGTCATCAGCCATGGTGCCTGACTTAGTCAACACAGCTATGCATAGGGGAGATTTATGGCTTAACAGGGTAAGCCATCAGCCATGGTGCCTCACTAACTCCACATGGTTGTGCATGGGTAGGGGGCTGCTTACTTGCGCTGGCTGCCATTGAGCACATTGTGCTGGAAGCAGAGATGCCTTCCATTTTCCAAAAAAAGTGGTTTGTTTGGGCCTGAGAGGACAAGAGAAGCTTGTGGCACAGGAAGGTCTGCAGCAGCCACGCCAATGGTATCACTCTGGTCGGTGGTTTTTAGGCCTGGTGGTGCTGTGCTGTGCATTCAGCGTGTGGTGCTGTTTAAGGTCATGGCATTGCCGCATAACTTGTTCATTCACAATTTTAAGAGCTGGCCACGTGTATGTACACCCTTGACTTGTCCCTTCTGTTACCGTCACCTTGGCTTCCTCTGTATGTGTATGTGTTTATGTACATAGCATTCATGCTGGATCACCTTCTGTGCTGATCC
This sequence comes from Dunaliella sp. WIN1, assembly GCA_004335645.1. NCBI lineage: Eukaryota > Viridiplantae > Chlorophyta > Chlorophyceae > Chlamydomonadales > Dunaliellaceae > Dunaliella > Dunaliella sp. WIN1. The sequence goes on from QAXF01003465.1 coordinate 22,085, forward strand.
ACTGTGCAGTTATAAACAAGCAGGGCTCCTGGAGCCGGGGAAGGTCCTTGAGCTTGAGCACTTCATAGATGTTGTACGCAACCAGGTTAGTTCGCTCTTGAGCTTGAGTACTTGGTGATCATTTTACGTGACTAGGAAAGTTGGCTCCTGTTGTGCTGCAGCTGCCTCCTTGCCCCCTTACAGGGCCTTGTGCAACACGTCCTTGCCGACAGCTATGGACAGAGTTCCTCTGTGGGTGCTGCTGTTCTAGGATGCCCGCAAGAGCTCAGATATCATTAAAATGTCTGACACTTAAGCTCAGGTGAAGAGGGCCTCCTATTCTGCTGAAGAGGCTCAATAAGCCTTGCCAAGGTCCTCTCCAAAAGGGCAAAAGGGGGCTAAAGAGGTTTAATTTGGTGATAATAGGCGAGGGCTCTACCCACCCTTCCTTATCCTGCTGTAGGCTCTCAATGATGTTGACACATCCCTGTCCTCTTTCGCAACTGGTGCCGGTGATCACCTTCTGCACACCCTTATGAAGCGCTTCTTTGAGAGCAGTAGCCAAAAGCTGCGCTTGGCCCTCATGACGAGCCTTGCAGGCTTGCAGTGCTGCATGTAGTAACTCACTCCCATTGATGCCGTCCAAACATGTATTTACACCGCACAGTTAAATTTGCGGACCATGTCGTGCATTGCCAAGGCACAGCAGTGATAGTGACAATGTGTCTGATGATTCAGAATTGCTGATTGCCAACATCAGCCTTCACCCTTTACCGTGCCAGCTTGCACAATACCAGCCTATTTTTCCCTGCTGATGTGTGGCAATGGCCTCTTCTTGCAGGTCCGCGCTGCATAAGACAACCCTGCATCATACAGTGAATTTTGATTGCTACGTGCCAGCATTGGCCTTTCTGTGCCTTATATTGCAGGTCTGCATTGCATACAACAAACCTGCATCGTGAAAGATATTTTTCACTATAACTTGCCAAGTGCCAGCACTGGTCTTTCTGTGCCTTACTTTGCAGATTGGCATTGTCTCGGGTGACTCACAGCTGCCGATCAACTCTGCATCACAGAAGTATAACTCTAAATCGCCGAGTGCCAGCACTGGTCTTCCTGTACCTTACCTTGCAGGTTGGCATTGTCTCGGGTGACTCACAGCTGCTGATCAACTCTGCATCGTAGAGGTATAACCCTAAACCGCCAGGTGCCAGCAATGGCCTTCCCTGTGCCTTACCTCGCTGGTCCGCATTGTCTCGAGTGACTCACAGCTGCTGAACAATTCTGCATAGTGAAAATACTGTTCATTAATAATCGCCAAGTCCCAGCATTGGCCTTGCCTGTGCCTTACCTTGCAGGTCCGCATTGTCTCGGGTGACTTACAGCTGCTGATCAACTCTGCATGGTAGAAGTATAGCTCTAAATCGCCAATTTCCAGCATTGGCCTTCCCTGTGCCTTACCTTGCAGGTCCGCATAGTCTCGGGTGACTCGCAGCTGCTGAACGCCAACATCCAGGGCCCAGAGCTAGGAAGGTGTGGCTTGCTTGGTGCACCAAAGCCCTTACTCTTGTCCCCTCGCAACATTCTCGTGCCAAGCCTCTTCATAGCCAAACAAGCAATAGCCATTACTGCCCCACACCATGAAATGGCATGCATGCTGCAATTAGAGTGCCACAACACTTAGAAATAAGCAGGTAATTCAGTAATAGCCATACAAGCTAATTGCCGCTTGTGCGTTAGTGACACTGACTAACAAAGCATTGCTTTGCATAAGCTATGTCTGTGCGACCAGCGAGCTCAGGCTTGTCACGCACATGTAACCTAATGACCTTGCCTGACAGTCAAGGCTGCTCCTTTGTTCCTGGAGTGGGCGCGTATTTTAAACATGACATTTGGCGCAAGCCCTGCACATTCGCACTTGCTTGAGCCGTGAAACTCCCTGTGCTGTACAAGAATGGTACATACATACAGGATGCTATGTGGGTCGCTCTTGCACAGTAATCACTCATCTTTGACATAACATTCAGTGCACTACATTGGAATTACATCCAATATACTACACTCATCCTGATGACGCCATTGTGCCTTGCCACCCACTCAAATGCATGCCATATGGCGTAGGCCCTTACTGACTGTGTACCTCGCCTTGCTCACAACCATACCCTGCTAACACCATGATGTACCCTGCTGTAACTGTAAGCTACCCTGCTAGCGTCGTCATACGCCCTGCTGTAATTGTAAGTCACCCTGCTAGCGTCATATTGTACCCTGCTGTCACTGTAATTCGCCCTGCTTACACCATCATATACCCTGCTGTAGTTGTAAGTCACCCTGCATACACCATGATACGCCCTGCTGTAACTGTAACCAACCCTGCGAACACCATGGTAAACTCTGCTGCCAATGTAGTCTGCCTTGCTCCATGATGTATCCTGCTTGCACCACAATGTCCCTTGCCAAACCGCTCTTTTGTGTGCTGCCGTTGCTGCCGTCCTGCCCTTGCAGAATACTGTACAACTGCTGCATCACTACCCGGGAGCTCACTCAGGCTCTGGCAGCATTCAAACTCATGGGTGCGTTCAGTCACACCAAGCCATGCGTACATGTGCCTGTGCGCTCGCGCAATGACTGTGTTGTGCGTGTGTAATTATGCCTGCTATGCCCAACACACTATGGAGCCTTCCTTCCATGGCTCTCTGAGCATGCTAAGCCCCCTCACTCAGCTGGTGCTGCTTCTCTTGCGTGCATGACACAACCCAGTCTTCTCTGTGTAGGTTCGCTCCTGATCACTTGGATTAACTCATAAGGAAACATGTTGCATCAACAGTTCTCAGTGAGCAGCTCGCGCACAAGTGTACTTGTCAACATAGTCTGTCCAGTGGCACTTGCCTTTTGCTAGAATCAGGTTTGCTCCAATTCTTAGAGAAGAACAAGCCCTTGCTAGGTATTTCTCCTACCTGGGTTGCAGATTCGGACGATGACGGCTACATCGCTGTTCTTACTACCCACCTGTGTCTACTGCCTGGGCTGCAGATTTGGACAATGACGGCTACATACCCGTGCAAGACCTGACCAGCACGCAAAGTGTTGAGCGCAAGATGGTGGATGATGTAATAGATGATGCTGGTGAGTGGACTATCATAGTATGCATCGAACCCTGAACCAACAGGAGGCGATGAAGTTGATAGCATTCATGCAGGGCTTGTGCGTTGGTTAATTCCCTTTACAACCATGGATCCTCTCAGGCCTGCTTCCCTCTCGCTTGTCCCATGCAGAAGAGGAAGGCAACACGCGCGTGGACTTCAACGCGTACGTGAAGTCTTATGCCCGCGAGCGTCCCGTGGTTCTGACCATGGTCATAATGGTGCGTACAGCTTTTGCAACCCTTGAACTGCCGCTTTGTTTGGACTATGATGATGGTTCATGCTCAAGGCAATGGTATGTCCGGGTTGAGGTAGCTAGGTCTGCCGCCAATTGGGGGTGGATTCGCTCAGTTAACTCAAAAACAGCATGCGCATGCAGCTTGAGCTAACATTGTCCGTATTAACCATGTATCAGCTGTTATCATCTTGCATCCCAATGTGATATCTTGTATGAACATTATACTGTAACACTTCGCCTCAGCATGAAATGCTTCTTCGTCATGCTCTTTCAGACTGTGCTGGGCGTAACATCTTGCATCCCAATGCATCAGCTTGTAAATTCATAAGTTGTACTGTATCACTTTGCCTCAGCTTGGTATGCTTCTGCGTCATGCTCTTGCTGGGCGCAACATCTTGCATCGGCTTGTGCTACTTGTGATTGCTGCTGTGTCGCTCCGTTTTCAAAATAGCACTCAAGCCCTTTGGCTTCTGATTCCCTTTTTACCAATCAGCCATGCATGCGCACTCGTTGCAGGCGGCACACACTCTTGCATTCTGGGTCCTATTTAGTGCACCAATTGACACCCTCTGGAAGGTGAGTCACAGACAAGTGGTGTCAACTTGCTAATGGAGGCTTCAGCCTAAGCGGTATCAGCTTTCCAATGGAGGCTTTAGCCTAAAGTTTAGGGCATGGCAGGCGGCAGACCTCGACCTAGATTTTGTACCCCTTCCTAGTTGGCAGTGCATATTGCAGGCCATGTATGCCCTCACCTGCAGCATACTACAGACTGCTCGCTACTACCTAGCCTCTTGTGCCTGGTGTTCAAGGGGAGGGGGGAACAGGCTGCTTGCGTGCTGAATTTTGGAGCACTTGATGCAGCTTGGGCTTCAATGGCGGTCACTTATGTAACATTAGTGTATGTAACATAAGTTATGTTGTGCATGGTCAATACCATTTTATTGGTGAGAAGCGCGCTTAGTACTTTATTGGTGAGAAGCTTGCCGGTCAATGACGTGGCCAATCTCCATCGGAGCAGGCTGCGCAGGGCACAGCCATGAAACCTGCAACTCAAACTTGCACGTGTGAGCGAAGGCCTCAAGCAAGTGCTTTTTGTATGATCTCAATGTTGAAAATCAGTCTTGTGGACCTCCTATATGCTTTGACGTGACTGTGTGTGCATGTACAAGCATCACTTTTGCCCCAGAGCTCATCAATCCATACAAAGGCATGCAAAAAACATCACATCAAGCCTCTGCCTACCAATTCAGCAATACGCTGTACCTTGAAATTTCGTGTATCGTACAACGTCATGTATACAGTTACTTATTAGGGACGGTGGAAGTCGACCAGTAGCATGTCCCCGTCTCAAGAGAACGAGCCTTTGACATTGCTCTCTGTCTCTGTCCCCCCCACGGGGGAAGGGGTCCCCAACCCCCAAAAGGGCATAATGTCAGTAGAGCTTTTCTTCTACCCTCCAGAAGTAGCTATCAAACGTCCATGCCCTCCCATATCTGACTGCTAACGAAGCCTGCGCATCATGTCTGGACTGCACACAGGTGCTCTTGTCCGTCTTCTTGCTGCTGAGGCCGCAGTTCATCAACAGCCCCTTGATTCGCACTTACCAGATCATCCGCACACTATTTGGACGGAGCCAAGCCGAGCTCGACATGCGGCTGAAGCCTAGTTGATGATTTAAAAGTTGGTACTAAGCATGTTCTTCTTTACTATGACCACTTTCAAGTTGTCAGTGAGATCTTCGTGCAATCGTAAGATGCCTTGTATATGACTAGCCGCTCAGTAATAGCCGGGTGTAAGTATCATCTGATGTTACGCCCTGTAGACGGATGCTATCATAGTTGCCATGGAAGGTCAGCTGTTGATCTTCCGTTTCATCTGGACCTGGTAAGTTTCATAAGCACACAGGAGGTTAACAACCACACTGGTCGATTGTAGTTCTTTATCTCAAGCAATGCATGATGGTGTTTAAAGAAACTTGCGGCCCTTAACATTGTGCTTAATTATTCAATTGTATATATAGCAGTGATGGTAGCCCGCCATCCCTGAGAGTCTGTCAGAGGGGGTAGAATTGGCCTCCTGCCTGCTCTGAATCTGTACGTGCATGGCTTGAAGCCAAGTTGGTGTTGCTGCGCAGGACCTGCCTGCAAATGCTTTCAAAGTTTGTGCTCCGTGTGTGCTTTGGCTTGTGGCTCAGACAGCTTCTGACTGTATTGCTCTTCTATTCCAGCTGGTGCAGGAGATGCTCCAAAGTTTGTGGTGCCAAGAAGGTGACCCACGGATTGGCTCGTTGGTCGAACAATGAAGCCTTTGGTGCAGGATAAGGTTTAGGTTATATAGCTGGTACAGGATGGTCCCGGTTGAAATTCCAATTGGACCTCAGCAACCGTGATGAGTTGCTGAAGATATCACTTCTGGAATTGTCACTGTAGCTTGAATTTAGGTGAAGTAATATACCGTCGTAATATAATACGAAGGTTTTTGAACGTATAGCTGTTGTGCTCATGAATTGTTGTTTATGCCCTAACCTCTCACCTAAACCATGGCCATCTCGAAGGTTCAGGTTCATTGCTGTACCTGCCTACCAACAGAAGAAGAAACTCACAAGCTGCTTTATGTAGTCTTTCAAGCGGGTTTATCTTTTTTGGACAGAATTGAAGAGATGCTTATACTGGGTGTACAGTTGCACCAGGTTTTCACTGGGAAAGTTAAAATATGCACTTCATCCTACCAGTGTGCCACACATTTCATAAATGATTTATCACGTATTCTGAGCTCGTATGGGTACCTACTTTCATGCCATGATGGTGTCTCAGCGTTTCCAGCTTTCCAGCACAATCAGAGCACAGTCACTGAGTGGTACAATGTAAGATATATCTATATAGATGGAACTTGAACTTGACAGGTTTCTGCGCAGGCATGCCTTCAAGGGCAGCTTAGCGGAAAGGCCTGCAACCAAGAAGACAAGAAAGCCACACCTGACGACATGGATTTGGTAAACTTGCGTTTGAAGCGTGTCATGGACAATTCATGATCAGTTCAGATGCGAAATTCAGGCACACAACTCCTGTGTTTAGGCCACTTCAACTGCGTGTATTCAGTCCAAAACCTGCGACATCTGAAGTTTAAACAGTGGATTTAGCTCCTATCGCTGGAATTTGACTCACGAGCCGTGATGTAGTCTGAGGCTAATTTGACAATTTCGATATATATAAACAGTTGTGATATAAGTTGACCAATTTGCCTCATCTGGGGGACAGCACGATATTGCCCACACAATTTGTTTGAGAGCACAAGTCAGCAGCAAGAATGATATGTGACAGAGGTAATTGAACACATATACTTTTAATTTAACAAAATTTATATATGCACCTCAAGCCACCACCAAGCCCAACTATTGAGAGGAGAGCCATGCGGCGCCTTGCCTCCGGTTTGAGCAGGCACCAGTACACACACAAATACTGGCCAGGAAGGCAAGCCCTGCAGGCAATTGGCACACTGGAGAAAGAGAGCAAAGCTCAGATTGAAGCTCCTCCGCCAGAACCTGACAGCCAGAAGCCGAACCTGAAGTTGAAGCTGCATGTGCCCCTTCCCCTGGACGAGTCCGCCCTGGCACGCTTCCAGCAGCAGCAAGTGGCAGCAAAGGAGGGCATACGCGTTCATGGAGGCATCCTGTATCCTTCAAATGCAGCGGTCAACACTGCAGTCAGCGAAGGAGCATCACTGCAAACGAGCTCTGTCTCAGCAACCGTGAAGGTGAGTAACTATGCCCCGTATGTGCTGAAGGCATGCAGCCGTATAAAACATTCTCACTTATTGATTTACCAAGTTAATACCGTAAAAATAGATTATAAGTAACCACGCAAGCAGGCTACCACGCTCACAGACATGCACCTCGTTGCCAGGCACTGTGTGTCCCTCTTTCATAGCGTTCTATGAGCAGCATACTCTCAGACGCACAGCCTTCATACTCTTTCCACACGAGTGTGACACGATGCACGCATTCACGCCCTGCCGCCTCTGCATTGACGTGCCAGCTGCAGCAGGCCACCCTCACTGCTTCTTGTGACAGAGTTGTGCTGTGCCTGCACTGACCCTCATCCACTTCCATGGGGTACACAGCTCCAACACAGTAGAATATCCAGCGCATGACCTTTACAGCATCAAACAGCTCCTGTGCGTGTGCCAGTATCCCCTAGATCTCCCGTGTAAACTTCAACTTTCCACCACCTTGACGAGTGCAGCTCTTGCGCGTCATCTTCTCTGCTCCTAATGGCTACTGCATTCTGGCTGTGCGAACCACCAGCGGCAGCGAAGGCATGCAGGAGCTGGCGAACAGCATGAGGCTGGCAACCGCAGGAGCAGCAGCTGAGGACGCAGCAGCAACAGCTAAGCCGACATCAGTGAAGAAGAAGCGTAAGGGCAAATCTATATCTGGTACCCTACGCCAACAAGTGCCGCAACGTTTCACACCAGAGGTAGGGCATGGTCTTGTTTGCTTGCTCACACAGGGGTCAACTAGTATATGATTGCTGGCCAAGCTCTGAAGATAGATACAGAGCAAGCTTCAGGAGTCTAGCTGTGCTATGGGCATTTGGAAGAAGTTGCACAAAATTTGGTCACTTTTCTATGCTGGTCTCTAGCTACTATTGATACTTCTCAGGAAAGAGCAAGACTGTAACCTTTGATCATGGATAAGTACGATTGCAATTACGCAAGTACGATTGCAATTACGCAAGTAGGGTCAAGCACCTGAATTGCAGCAATGTTTGAAAGGTTACACCTTTCAGGATCATGAAGTTATACGATGAGCTCTAGCATAGTTATTTCGTTTCCTTCCAGCATTACAACTGAGGTTGCGCTCTCCTTAAGTAGGAAGTCGTTTGGTCTTTAGTTGCAGGCATCTTCTGCTTCAGCTGAGCTGCCCTTATAGGCAGGTACAGCTTTGATTTTATGATAGTGGTCAGTTGCTTGGGCCAGGCGCATTTGGCCTTACTCTTGCTACCTCCCCTGTCATTTGTGTCGACCCCTTCTTGCTGCCCTTTTGCTACGGTGGCAGTAGGCACTCAAATTCTTGGGCTCCATTTGCGCGGAGTATGTACTATGTGACACCCTGGGGCACGTTTTGCTCATCCCTCTGTCATGTCACTCAATCCCCTGTGTGGTGTCCCCTTTCAACATGGCTTCAGCCTCAGCTTCGGTCTCGTCCACCCTCCTACAGTCAGCAGTGCTCCTCCTCCTGCCCTCTGTGATCTCCTCTGTGGACATGGCTTCAGCCTCAGTGGTCGCACCCACCCCTAAAGCACATCGATACCCTCGTATTATGGTCCTGGAGCTGCCTCTGTGACTCTTCGTACCCTAAATCCTGTAGCTGCCTCTATACCCACTTGTTCACACATGCCACACCTGCACCCCTGCTGCCCCTGCCTCCTCCGCATCCCCTGCACCCCTGCTGCCTCCTCTGCCTCCCCAATGCTTGCTTTCCCTCGTCCTGGACGCAGCTACAGGCTCCCTTCCACCCCTGCTGCCTCCTCTGCCTCCCCGCTGCTTGCTTCCCCTCGTTCTGGACGCAGCTACAGGCTCCCTTCCACCCCTGCTGCCTCCTCTGCCTCCCCACTGCTTGCTTCCCCTCGTTCTGAAAACAGCTACAGGCTCCCTTCCTGCCCTGCTGCCTCCTCTGCCTCCCCGCTGCTTGCTTCCCCTTGTTCTGGACGCAGCTACAGGCTCCCTTCCACCCCTGCTGCCTCCTCTGCCTCCCTGCTGCTTGCTTCCCCTCGTTCTGGACGCAGCTACAGGCTCCCTTTCACCCCTGCTGCCCTCCCACCGCTGCTGCATGGGCCTCTCATCCTTGCTTGCGCAGCACAGGCTACGTTGCATCACGCTGCATGATTTGATGCATGCACCTCAGCTTGCGCAGTGCTTGGTCGATGGCCTGCCCATGGACACCAGCTTTTGTAACTCCACGTGATATCTTTCTTGGACCTGCATGCCGCAGGTCTGCCATGACTTCTCGGTGGTGTACAGAGGACCCCCGGGCTGTCATCTTCGCTTTGCGCCCGGCCAGGAGCTGCATGTCCAAGGGTGTTGGGTGAAGCATCCACGCTACGGCATGCAGCTCCAGGTCTCAGACCTCAAGGGCATTGGTGTCAAAGGTGAGGGGCCCACGTTACGGCATGCAGCTTCAAACTTCACATATCATGAGCATTGGTGTTCAAGGTGAGGGGCCCACGACTGCCAAACAGACCTGACGTCGCTGCCTCTGCTGCACTGTGACGCTCCACGCATGATTCATGTTGAGTCACCTGGGGATGAGAGGTCCATGATCTAATATGCTAATGCTCTGCATTACCTTGCTGTCTGCACCATAATCAATCCATGATTGTAGTTAGTGGAAGACATTCGCAGCACGCCTGTTGGCATGGTGGGTGAGGGTGGGCGATGTCAGTAAGCAGTGCAGCAGATGAGGCCACCGCGCATGGCATGCCTTTTGGCACAGAGGGTGACAGGCTGATGTGTCGTCCACATTGTATGCGAAGTCACGGGCATATAGCACATGCATGTTTGAGTGAGTAGGGTGCAGGTTGTCTGCTGCAGCAGCATGACATGGGCATGTGCATGAAGAAATTGGTCATTTGGGAACTGGGTTAGGTCAAACGTGAAGGATGGGGGTGCATTCGCGGCAAGGTTGCAGCTCAAGGCAAAGCACTGGGGTGCAGGGCATCCGCTACAGCAGGCTGGACCCTCCTGGTAACCTTCTGGAGTGAATCATGTTCACTTTATTTCCTGTTTACTTCTGGAATGAACCATGTTCAGTGATTCTATGTCCAGCAAAGTGTGGGCCTTGCACTCATGAGGCTCAACTCCTTTGTTTACAACGGGTACGCAGCATGCTCAACAAACTTATACCAAGCAGATCATGGGTCTCATATATGTTAGGCTCAACTCCTTTTGGTGTCCTAATAGTACGCAGCATGGTTGCTTGAAAGAAATTAGCAGGGTGTGTTGTCATTGAAATTGGTGCTGGACCCCCTCAGTAGCTTTCATTTGTGGGACATAATTGCAAAGGAGACAAGAGCACCAGGGTGCTTTACCTGCCTGTTGTGGCAAAGTCACCAAGGTGGCCTACCTGCCTGTTGAAGCAGAAGCATAAAGGTGACCTATCTGCCTGTTGGGGTTAATGCATGAAGATGACTTATCTGCATGGAGTAAAAGCATGAAGGTGGCATGCCAGGGCAAAGCCTTTCAGAGCTCTAGATTTTGCTGTAGGGACGAAGCACTGTGCCCTATTAATTAGTAAGTATGACATGTGCTCATTGGGTGTAAGACTAACCCGCCTCAGCATACAAAAAACGAAGCTCTGTAAACGAGAATGGAACAGGCAGGACATCACATCCCTTTCTCCTGCATCACATCCTAGAAGTGTCCTTGGTGGACAAACATATACTTCTGAGCTTTGATGATCCTCGTATAATGGAATGTGCTGAATTTATTGGTTCTCATGTATAGATTGCGCTGGATGTGCACGTTTTGATACACAGCTATGCTGATTGTGTGCGCTTTTGTTCAGGTCATAATGAGCAACATGCAGGACATGAGCCCCAGGAAGCAGACATGCAGCCCCAGGTAGCAGAAATCCAGCCAGTTGACCTTCTCAGGTGTGCTCTGCTGTAGGTTGAGAATAAAGGACACTGGCACATACAACAGGAACTAAGAAGTGGTCTTCTTGGGCGCGCTTTGTTGTTGCTTGCAAGAGTTAAACATTATTCATGCAATGTATGCCAGTGAAAAAGGGTGTCAAAAATATATGTATGGAGTAATAAGGGTGTTGGAAAGATGCATCAGCATTAGAAAATTTACCAAGGTCTTATCAAAAGTGATTTATCAGCCTTGTACTGCTGGCAGCTCCCATAAGCCAGGATGTAGCTCTGTGCTAATGCTACTTATGGCAAGCTTTTGCTGTGAGCACATATCCACATTGTGCACGCTTCTGTCCACATTGTGCTACTTCGCTTCAGCATAGCCAATGAAGCAAAAATGGGAGGATGAGCATTGGAAACGACAGAGTTTGACGGCAGCTCAACGGCACGCATGCTCCTGCTAAAAATACTGAAAGGCTGCAATGCCAGCGCATCAGCCCCATGTTTCGTGGTATGAGTCAAGTGAGGTTGCATCTGTTGACCCTACTTGACCCACATGCTCTTCCCATACTTGTGTTAAGAATCAAGCAAGCTGTAACATGGCACGCTTCTACATTCATCATGTACATCCCTCATGAACTTGTTCCTGCTTTGATCATGCGCACACCCAGGTTCAAGGTAGAGCTCTCGCACCTCAGAGGAGATACAGCACGTGCCAACCACTCTCTGTCTGTGACAGACTTAACCGCCATGGAGTGGTAAGCTTGTCAACATCCCAGAAGATCCATTTCAGTTCATCACCTTCTTTTCTATGGAGGTAAACAGTGACTTCAGAGCAGTGCGCTGGCCACTATTAAGCACATGAGTCACATGACATAAGTCTCATAAGTTAAGACACAAGCCAGTGCTATTTTATAAGTAAGACACAAGTCAGTGCAGGTAAATGCTTTTCATTTGAAGCTTGCAAGGTTGTAGCAATGCCTTTGTTTGGCCCTTTACTCTTGTATGTGCCTAGGAAGATTACGTGCCAGACTCGGCTTATAGTACTGTTATTGCTATGCTTCAAGGTTAGTTTGCACTGACTGTCAAGTAACTGATGCGGCTGAGGATGACGAGAAGTAGCTTCTGCGCTCTGATTGCTCGTAGTTCCTGTACGTCCATGTATTGGGTATTGAGCCATCTAGCTCAATTGCGTCAGGCCCTGATATAAACTAATTACAGGCACTTATTGAGGTACTTGTCTGTGCATTTGCTTAGTTCATTCTAACTTAGAATCTAAGGCTACTTCAAGATGTGTCTTTCTCACGCATGCTCCCTCAATTGCTTCCCATGTTGGGCTGCAAGCTACAGATAGTGTTGAAACCTCGTGGCTCTTGCACTCATGTCCATGCTCTTGCATCCTGACCATGAGCTGTGAGCTACAGATAGTGCTAAAACCTTGTGCCTCTCATGCATATTTTGCTTTCTGCATATTGACCGTAAGCTAAGAGCTGCAGACAGATAACCTCCCCGCACCTTCACTGTGGGCCTAAATTGACTTGCTGTCACAACCCAAGTCCCTTGGCTTTGCACCGCAGGTGTGAGCTGCAGACCGCTTACCAGACTGCCAGCGGCAAGCGCAAGGTAGCCACGGCAGCCATGACGCAAGGCACAGCTGTCCATCAAACCTTAGGTGGGTCTCGTGTGCCTAGTTCCCGCCGTACAGCTGGTGCTTAGCTACAGAACCACAGCGCCTATGATGCAAGCTACAGCCGTCAATCAAGCCTTAGGTGGCTTGTGTGTGCCATATTTCCTTGGCAGACCTGGTTCTTGGCTATGAAGCCACAGCAGCCATGACGCAAGGCACAGCTGTCCATCAAACCTGAGGTGGGCCACGCGTGCAATATCAAAGTTATATAGCTGGTTCTTGGCTGTGAAGCCACAGCAGCATTTGCGCGGCACCTAATTGCTCTGGCAGCCTGATGGCATCTCATTCCTCTGGCACCTTCCTGATCTGGAAGCTTCATGCTCAGACAGTACATTGCTCTGGCAGTTTCATGCTTGGCATTGCTCTGGCAGCTGGGCGCTAGGGCATTCCTATGCTCAAGCACCTCTCATTGCTCTGGCAGTTTGGTGCTAGGGCACTCCGACGCTCAGGCACCCTCTACTCTAGCAGGTTATCATCATGGCTTTATGGTTCACGAGTTGGGTGCAGAGGCATGTCAAACGAACGAGCATGTTTAAATGGACACTTGACTAGAAAGGCAGTGAGATACACACACCCCAACATCAAATTAGGAGTATCTGACACATTGGCGCAGAGGGCTGTAAGTCTCCTTGATCATCAGGCATGCTAACAGTCTGGGGCGCGCTCTTAGAATCCGGTCATTTGCAATGACGGGAGCCCCATCTAAGCCGCTCTCCTTGCTGCCTGGCTCTTTCATTGCAAGCAAATGGCAGGAGCTGAGTTAAGCAAGCACCTCTACCCTGTCAGTGTGCTGCACTTGATTAAAAAACAGACTGATAACAACATGTCATACCTTAAGCACTTTCATTTGCATTGTTCTGGTCTCAGACTTCTTGTCTCAACTTAACTTATATGGCAGGTACAGCTGTAACTTACAGTGTAACCTTCTACTTGCCTGATGTGCTGCACTGGCACTTCTTGGTGTCATACACTATGGAAGGTGTCGCTGTGCCAGTGACTGCCTGTGAATTTCAATGCATGCGCGCGCGCGCGCGCACACACACACACACACACACACACACA
>QAXF01003479.1:1012-14461 GCA_004335645.1 Dunaliella sp. WIN1
ACACACACACACACACACACACACACGCACACACACAAACACACACACACACACACACACACAGCAGGCACAGTGTTAACGTTGAAGGAAGCAAACAGTACATTTTTTCCATTAGTAAGCCTCATGCCTGGTGACCACTTCACTTTTGCAGTGCACCTGAGCGCTGCTAGTTCAGCCCCTGCTTACTAGCGATCATGGATCTATTGATCATTCATGTCACCCGCAGGGCTTGGGGGATAGGTGCCAACGACGTGGCCAATGCGTTTGCCACAAGTAGGTTCCTGTGTGTCAGCAATGGTGAAGCCTGGTACCCCGCCAGAGCCATGCATGCATGGTGCATCTTCGTGTCATCAATCTGCCTGTTGCGCCCACTGCATTTGGCTGATGCTGGCCTTGAGTTGCACGAGTGTTCAAAAGCGCAAGACTGGTCTTACAGCAGGATATGCTGTGACATAGGGCATACGCTCACTTTTGCCAGCTGAGATCACGCTCCTCTGCACTTGCAGCTGTGGGGGCCGGCACCATAAAGCTCTGGCAAGCATGCTTAGTAAGTTATGTGATCTAGCACGTTGACTTTCTGCCTCCACTTGCTCTCCAGAAGCTCCTTGTTAAGCCTGTGCACAACCCAATTTCCAGCTGTTTATCTTACCACACAGATTGCCGCATGCTTTGAGTTTGCGGGTGCCGTGGCTCTAGGTGCGTTATGCCTGTGGTTGCACCACATTTGCTTCAGTCAAGCTTCAATCAAGCTTCAGTCAACAAGTGGTCCTTGCTGGCCTTTGAATGTGCCACTCTGTAAGAAGGAGCACTTACTCTTAATCGGCAATCATGCAACGACACAGCATCCACAGATATGCACATACAGCGTGTATAGCACTCAGAGCAAGCCATCACCCATCCTGCATGGTGCCACAGGTGGGGAGGTTAGCAGAACGGTTTCAGGGAATATCACGGATCCACTACAATTTAGGGCAGTACCCGAGGTAAGGGCATATCCCCATGGGAGTACACATGAGGAATGTGGCAGCTAGAGTTTGCATGCCTTCCTTGATCATCACTGTTTGAACGCTTAAAGTGCTGCTTACATCTGCTCATGCCATGTTAGCCAGTGTTGCCTGGGAGCCAGGTTACTTTGCCAGCTGAAGTATGGCTGCTGCCTCAGTCAAAGTCCTGCTCAGCAAGATCTGCATTGAAATGTGTCCAGGCCTCAGAATCTTGATTCTAACTTAAGAAATATTATTACTAGAATTTAAGCTACAGTGATTCTGGCAACAGCGGCCCGGATGCCATGATCTCTGTGCAGGTGTTTGGCTATGGCATGCTGTGCGCGCTTGTTGGTGCGGTGAGTACTAGTACAACTTACATGACATGACTGCGGCCCAACCTACATGCAGCGCAGATGAAATGTGATCATTTGCGTGCTATAAGGCACAACATGTGCAAGCTGCTTTTCAAAAAGCATGGTCAGACGGACGTGTTGGTTTGGAGAAAGGGAGGCCACATACAACTCGTAACATAGAATCTATGTCATAGACATACGAGAGGTGTGTGCAAAAAATACTTTGCACGCATGGCTTAGAATGGACAAACAAGCTTGCGCAGCAAACACAGCTCACCTCAGCTTTAATGCTTTGCACATGCCAGAACACAATAGTGCGCTAAAGAAACATTGCGTGCCTGCAGGGTTTTTGGATGGTCCTTGCAACATACCTGGAGCTAGCAGTTTCAAGCACGCATTCTGTGATTGGAGCTGTCCTTGGATTTGGGCTGGTGTTTGGAGGGGCGGTGAGTTCCATTACCACAGGCATGCTCTGCTAAAGTGAAGCCATTATTGCAAAGCCAGCCGTTCAATACATGGCCGTGCACCAGCGCCATGTAACTGGCTGAGCATGCATGCCATGCGGTGCTGATCAATCCTCCTTTCATTGTGCATGCTTACTTCCGTGTGAGGGTTGGCATAAGCAAACTTACAGCTGCCGTCCAATTGCTTTCAGTGGACTTTGGCTTTTCCGCAGTAAAACATTAGGTGGATACAGTGCACCCTAGTCCCAAGGTTGCTGGTACCTTCTTTTGCTCTCCAACCTTCCTTCAGCAGCTGTATATGTCTCTGTTGTCCCTTTGCTGATGTAATCACTTGTGGTCTGTCTGTACTTAGCTCTGGATGAGAGGGGTAGCTCTTGTAGTACTTCCTTTGAGCTCTGCAACTTATTTATACGTCCTCTACCTTCTTCAGGGTGCGATCAAATGGTCAGAGGCAACAGATGAATTTCCTTTCCGGACAGGCTTTGTCACAATTGTGATCGCTTGGTACGAGGCTGGGCTGCACAGCATACATACATAGTTGGAGGTTTCCTTTCTCATACAAGCATGAAAAGGTGGAGGTTTCCTTTTTGCATATAAGCTTCAGACACAGCAACTTGGGCGAGTTGCACTGAGGTAAATAGATATACTCCTTTCCTGGACACCCTCTGAAGGATGTTGGTTCACTCTCAATGCACCTAACAAGATGCAATGACGCTGTCTCACGTCCAGGTTTGCGTCCCCACTGTTAAGTGGCCTCGTGGCTTACTTCGTCTTCATCCTGAATAGGTACGTAATAAAGCACCTAGATCAGCGCTAGCAAAGCAACTTAAAGCAACCTTTAAGTACCTGGATCAGTGCTAGCAAAGGGTTCTGAAAAGTACTTGAATCAATGCTAGTCACACTTCACTTAACACCAGAAGCCACAGGTACTGACTGAGAAACTTTGCACGTCCGATCTTTTGTGCCACAGGACTCTTGTACTGCGCCATCAGAACAGCACAGAGGCGGCCTTTCTTGCTTTTCCGCCTCTCGTGCTGATCACAGTCTTCATCAACATCTTCTTTGTGCTGTACAAGGTGCGTCACCTCAGATGAGCTCACATGAAGTAAGTGCAGGTGTTGCTACAATTGAGGCCCAGGTCAGCAGGGTTCTTGCCTGCCAGAGAGAAATTCAGACCCTGCTGGATATTCAACTTTCATACCAGTGGGTGCTGGTATGGGTTAGTTATGCTCACAAGGTGCAGCATCCCCACTTTTGTTGTGCACCACTGAGCATTTGGACCGCCTGCTTAGCAACGTCGTGGCTAACAAGCGTCCCACTGTTTCATGTTGCTTTGCAGGGCGCATCCAAAGAACTGAAATGGTGAGGGCAAAATGCCAGATTGTGTGGCTACTTGTGCAGTTTAAGATAAGTGTAGGTTACTCCGATGGCTGTGAAGCCTAGCATTCACAGTCTCGCATGTTGTCATATCATTGGACCTTCCCGTTCAAGTCCAAGGCATCCCTTTGAACTGGTCACAGTGGCTGTTTGTAAAAAGGTGTAAGCCCTCTTCATGACTGGAGGCGCCAATTCAGTGTACTGAGTAGCCCTCCCTATGGGCCCTGTAACCTCTGCAGAAAATGCAGAGCGTGCAAAGCAGAGGGAAGACACACCGTGCACAACTTATCCCTCCCTCAGGGAAGCTGGCCAAGCCGCATGGGTCTCTGCCCTGGTTGCCCTTGGCTGCGCTGCATTTTCCGTGCCTGGGGTAGTGTACCTTCGACGCCGGCACTACCAGAATGTGCTACAAGTTGAGCACAAAGAAAAAGAGCTGCAGGTTAGGGGCAATGAGCCTGGTAAGTCCTGCCTTGCCGCTGACTTTCAGCACCCATGTCTGGTCATTAGGGCTGTGCCCTATAACTTGCATGGTAAGGCTGTGGCAACATGTCTGAGGGGTCAGCTGGCAGACATTGCTGGACATGAGTATTCCCGCATTTTGGCTTCACTTTTGACCATGCTAGCACCTATGGTATCATAGAACAAACATTATTTCATAGAAACAATGATGGCAGTTTAGATTACGCAGGTCACCACCAATGTGGCCACAGAGCCAACATGGTTCAACATGGTTATCCATATGCACTTATGAATCCCTGATGCCGTGTAAGCATCCTGCAAACCTAAAAGAGTGGTCAGTTAAAGGCAAGAAATGGCTGAAGATTAACATCTGATCACTTAATCTTTTTAACCCAATCAATTTTGCAATCGTAATTCATTGCTACAAGGGCCCGTGTCAGGGAACGTCTTAATTTGGGTCTCTGAGTGGTTAGGTATGGAGACGTGGCTGTCAAAAGTAGGGTTTGTGTAGCAGTTGTATGTGCAAAAATGCCAGAGGAGACATGCCTGAAGCTCCAGCTTCATAGACAGATTTGCCGCAGTCAAGCTATAAGTCAGACCGTTCCAGTGTACGTACACTAGGTGCATGCAGGAACGGACTGCTTATAGCTTCAGTTGACCCCTGCGGCAAGATTTCAGGTTTAATGGAAAGCTAGAAGGGCCTTGCCAGTGCCTCCTAACTTCCCCTTTTGCTTTGACGTGCAGGCTTTGACAGTTATTCTTAGACCTGCCAGTGTCTGAATACATTGCGCTGCCTTAGTTCCTTGTTGTTGAGGGCCCTTCAATCATGCACCTTATCAGCTTGCTCAAAGGTGTTCCTTCAACGCTGCTGCCACAACAATCAGCACCGTGCAGCCTTTTGTAGCTTTAAACCTGCCATTACCGTTTAGAAGTTCATTTAAATGCTCATTTGAAAACTGACCAAATCTTCTTAATAAGGTGGCTGGTATGGTTTCATACATCTAACGTGTAATGGGTTGAGATACATCAGCACTTTGCCAACTCTTGAATGCCACACTGCTCTGTGACTAATGGCAGCTGCAGTGAATGGCAGCAGCAATGGAGCATGTATGGAGGAGGGAGGTGCAAGCGGATCAGAGGAGAAGCCACCCAAAGCAGCCGCTGGTGCTGACAAGACGGAGTCAGGGCCTGCGTAAGGGTGTAGACTAAGCCATCATCTGTAAAAAGGGCCATTGCATCATGCATGCAAGGAGGAAGCCGCATATGGTTATCGTGGGCTAATGACAGGAGAGCAGATGCTGCCCCGAGTAAGACACACAGCCATTATTAAGAAGGCTACACAGCTGTAGCACTAGACGGGGTGTGATGCAAGATGTATTCAGTTGTACCTGTTGCACAAATTTCATCCCAGCGCTGCTTACAGTCAGGACCAGGTCATTCCTATAAGTAGTGAAATAAGGAAAAGAGTGCCTGCGACTGGGTTGGCTTGTGACTCCTGACCACTCCACAGAAGCCAGTACACCCTACGGCCAGACCACTTCCCCCTGCCCAAATTACCCTGCTTGGCCTTATCCCGTGTACATCTTGCTTATTTTCCTGAGTTCACACTTGCTCTATCTTCTTAAAGATGCCAGATCAAACATGGCCACCAACCAGGGTCAGGTGATGTTATGTCACCTCACTTCATCCCACAGGAGCATTCTCAAGCGCATGTACCACAGGGGACACGCCCACATGACGCATGCTCTGACCATGGTGGGTTCATTGTATACCGCTTTGTAATTGTCTAGCAGTGAAATGGTCTTCACCAGAGTTTGGTGTAGGTGAATAGAGGGTAAGCAAACAGCGGTGTGCTGTTTTCTTTCACCCTTGAAGGCCCTCTTTCAACTATGACGCGCAATTGACTTGGTCTAGAGGGGAAGCTGCTAATGTGCAACAGGTGCATTGTACTTCTGAGCTGCCCATACATCTTGGGGTCTTTGGTGCACATTATAGTGATAGTGAGCAGCTACTTGTTCTGTATGGGGAGAGGCTGGAGCATTACTGCAGCCTGCAGTGCAGGCTTGGTAGATGCTGCACAAAGGATTGTGTAAATGCATGCACTGTGCAGGACGTACACCAAGATGCTGAGAAGAGCATTGCAGTGGCAGCAATGCACGCAGGAGCAGAGGTTTTCTCCATTCACACAGGTGCAAGTTCCCGGGCACCTGAGCCAGTTTTGAGACACAGGGTTAGGGGAGATCTGACAAGTGCCTTTTGACTGAGTTACACAATGAAGCTCCAGTTGTACTATTTCAAATAGTGCAAATAGTCTATTTGGCTTGCCTCTGAAAAGCGCAAGGGCTGGTGCTGTGATGACGCTCAGGAGCCTGCACCTCTCTGTTATGGTGTCCAATATTAGATACCCTCTTTTACACAATTTTACACGGCGTGGCTACCTCCTACTGCTTATGTTCAGCATTGGATGATTTTATGTGAAGCTGGGGAGCTTTGCACCAGAACAGCTCCTGCTGCAGCTGTCGTCACACACATATGTATCTTGCATCTGGCCCAATATAACCATAGCTGCCATCACATACCCTTATGCCCGCTTTTCACCTGACAGAGTCGGTCTACTGCTATTTGCAAGTTTTCTCGGCCTGCGCTGTGTCGTTTGGACATGGTAAGTCCACCTCATTCACACATTCTTTTAAATGTAGAGCCCTTGTTTGTAAGGCCCCTAAGTCAATACTACTGACAGTGACATTGAAGGAGCATAACCTTATGCTGGTGGTGCCATGTGCGGCAGTGCAAAGAACCTTTTACTAGGCAAAAGAACATATCTGCAGTTTTTGCTTCACCATGCTTGAACAAAAATACTTTCGGAAAAAATTAACCAAGAGAGTGCGCGTCTCAATGGTGACAACTCAGTAAAACCCTCAGCTTAATATGTCAGTGACTTACAAAGCTTGGGATCTGGTTGCTGTCTGGTTTGCTGCGCATGTAGTCACTTACCTCTTCAGCACGCCTGTATTGAAATAATGTGTCTGCGCTATCAGCCTGTGCTGTTGTGGTTAAGCTTGTGACAGCCAATATAAAGTCCTTGCTGCATGCAGGGGCCAACGATGTGGCCAACTCTGTAGGCCCCTTCGCAGGCATCTGGTGAGTATGTACGTAATAAAGACTACCAGCACACCATCAGCTTTTCCATGCAATATTTGATGGCAGTTAATTGCACGTACACCTAGAACACTCCCTTGGATCTCTATTTGTGAGAAATCATGTCTGTTGATGATGCGTCTGTGACTCTGATACGCATTGCTGATAATTATCATTAATAATATTACAGGTATGTATACAACAACCTAAGGGTATCAGCCACGGCGCCTACACCTCGATGGATCTTAGTTCTAGGTGAGTTAATCCTTGTTGAAGATTGAATTTAGCTACATGTAAGCTGATTGTCATACTTTGTTGGTCCCAGCTCTGGTTAAGTTGCCCATTCTGGGTCACCAATTTCATGGTTATCAACGGCAGCAGAGACAGCCATCTTGTACTTTTGCATGTTGCTGAGAACATGATTGTGTTCATCAACCTCGTCATTGAGCCTTATTAACTGCTGAAGCATGTAATCCACTCTTTGCAACTGCCTAGTTAGCCAACTATGCTACGCGCTGCATGTGAGCCCTGTGCAGATCATAAGCCTTATGCAGGTGCTTCATCACACATAGGGGACGTTTCAGCGTGGCTCTTGAACCTGTACTTGCACTGAGCATTGTAGCAATGAGACAGCTGACAATTAGGACAGATTGTGGGCATGTGAGCTGGGTTGTACGATGTTGGTTGCAGGTGGGGCTGGCATAGTGGTCGGGCTTGCTACCTACGGCTACAACATCATTAAGGTGAGCAGTGCAGCTTGCTGCTGTAAAGGGGAGCCCTGCAGCTTGCGGTAGGCTGAGAGATGTTCTGGCAAAGTAGAATTGAATGATTACTCCTGTAAACGGTTTGTGAGTGTACGTTGCAGGGACATATTGTTTGTACTTGATAAGGCACATTCATGTGTCTGCACACAGCAATCACTGCGGAATGCACATCCCTCAACGGTTTCCAATGCTGCCTTGTGCATGTGATGTGAATGAGCACATGACCAACCCGCCTGTGCATCGCAACTTGTGCTTGACAGGTCCTGGGCGTTCAGCTCGCCAAGATGACACCTGCACGAGGTTTCAGGTGGATTAAGGCAGCAGTCTAGTGTTCAGTGAAGCTGATTGAATTCTGTGCTAGGCATTGCATACGTTAAAACAACAGCAGGAAGGCTTTTACTGCTGATAGTTTAAGTCAGCGTATGACTGTGTGACGGCGTTTTCTCCTGAAGTATGTTCAACTGCCTTGTTGGCTTGGCCAAGCTAATAAACATGCATGAACATCTGCGCAACGCTGAGCATTGACTGCCCTTGCTTTTTCTCTTCTATATAATAATTGCCTTTCTAATAAATTTTCAGTAGGATATGAGCACCATTAATGCCTAGCAAGGCCTTCTGGCAACAACCCTTATTCTTGATTCTCCTCCCATCTCTTACTTATCACTCATCTTAACCTGAATGCAAATCCACTGAGCATGTAAGCCACACAACACCCACCACCATCTTAAAGAGCCCTCACAACAATTGCTGTGCTTGCAGCCTTTCTACAGATATCCGTGCTTGTCTCCATCAAATTTCTCCTCACCCTGACTCTTCTTGCTCCTTGCTCCTTGCTCTTTTAAGCCTGCAACCACGTATAAGCCTGTTGCAGACATACCACAGACTTGCTCCTTCAAACCTGGTAATAGGCCTGCAGCCTGAAGTCACAACAGCACTTGCCACTGGTGTAGCAGCTAATCATTCATATTCAAATTCACAATGGACTAAACAGTACCTAACACTTTCGTGGACTTTGTGCCAAATCTACCAGAGTCACCTGTAATTAGCTTTGTTGTCCTCTTATGATTGAGCAATGACCTTCTGTCATTGAGCAATTATGCCACAGCAGCAGCGTACACTAGGGCTTCTCATCACCCTTGTGTACCAAGATCCACCCACCTGCAAGGTAAAATCATATTGCAGTTCTAAGCTTAGTGCTCACCACATGTTACAACGTTGCAGTGCGGAGCTTTCAGCTGCGCTCGTGGTCTCTGTTGCATCCGTGTATGGGCTACCTGTGTCATCCACACACTGCATTGTGAGTGCTGCCTGGTGCATTGGCTCACTGTGTGTCATGCGCACACTGCACTTCAAGTGCTGCTAGGTTTATGGGGGCTGCCTGTGTTATCCACACGCTGCATTGTGAGTGAGGCTAGGTGTACAGGCTACATATATCATCCATGCACTGCATCGTAAGTGCTGCCTGGCGTATGGGCTACCTGTATGTCACCTGTGCACAGCATTATGAGAGCTGCCTGGTTACCAAGAGACGCTTGTGCTTTAATTGAATCCGGTGGTACAGATTTGAGCTCAACTCACATGTGCAACACTATTGGCTCTATGTGCCTGTGTTTCTAGCAGTAGCTCAATCTCATAGTTCCAATAAGATCAAACTTGCCTGCTACAACACTGAATGCTATAATGCGTGAATGCCAGGGAACTCATAGGCCAGCTTTATAACCCCCGGACTTGAATATGTGAGTGCATGTAAGGATGGCCCAGCGCTGGGCCACGCTAGCGTCGCCTTCTATGAAGTTTCTTAACAGAATCACCAAGAGATTACAGCATGCTGACACCACAGGTGGGAGCTGAGGTTGGCATAGGACTTGCCGAGGGGCACCTGAGAGGCACAAACTGGAGGCTGTTTGGGAAAACAGCTGTTGGCTGGGTGCTCACCATCCTTGTGGCTGCCCTCATTTCTGCTGCGCTCTTTGCCTTTGGTACGCTTGTGTCATTCACATTACAGCTAGAGCTTGTTCATGTACTCTGATGCAAGCTCTTCAAGTAATCGACCTCACCCAGAGGCTGCTTGCCAGTGTCCTGCCGAACATTCAGAAGACCTTATATGTTTGCCTTTTACACCCCCCTTGTGATCTCACTCATGCAGGCTTCCAGCCAAACAATAGTCTGCAATACACCGTGGCTGCTTGTGGGATCCACACGCTGAGCTTACACCATAAGCTGATGTGCAAGCCCAACAGCAATATTGCAGGCATCATATTCACAGGCACCATCACTGCCATCACGCTAACAGGCACGTACTCCCCAAGTGTCACCAACCTGGACTACATCCAGAGGTACCAAGGCCTCATGCTGGGCAGCATGCAGTCGCAGCTGGTGCTTCTGAATGCAAGCAACCACCAGGTGTGCATCCTCAGTTGATGGGGCTCTGCGGCGCGCAGCATCATGCCTGCATGGGTACATCATGCTTGCATGGCTGCATGCAAGCAGGTTTGCAAGTAGTCAAGAATAAACTTGCAGATCCATTCCAGCTTTTATTCTTTCGCGACTCCTTACTGTGTCATGAGGCCAAATGAACACGTTCATGGTCTAGCTTGCCAGTAACACCATCACACCCCTCGTATAATGAACTTGCTTTACAGGGAGTCCAAGCTCAATGACATGCTCAGCTACGATACCATCTATGCAACATCCAAATCAGTTGCTTTAGATGCACTTCAAGCCAGTACTATGCTTAGCTTCTCCAATTCATGCACGCATGTAGGCTCCAATGGAAGCATTTGATGCTGAGCTGGACAAAAGCGTGACAGATGCTACAGCAGCTTTGAATACAGCCTACAGCCTGCAAAGTGATGGACACATAAACAAGGTAAGCTACTTACTGAGCCCTTCCATAGGATGTGCATAGCACAGGTGGACAACTAAAGGCTATTATAGCAGCAGGAAACAACCGTGATAGAAGGTATCAATGCAAGAAGGGATTCCAGAAGGGTGCTGTTAGAGTTTATGACAGGTAGCTCCTTCACATGGACTCATGAAGCAAGTTTGAGGTAAGATTGTTTGGGGACAACCTGGCAAAATGCATGGCGTGGGGCGTAGTGAGGTGCGGTTTTGCTGAACATGCGCACCTAATATTGCAGTTGATCCGTACTACAGACTCCGTACTCAGCAATGAAGTGGTCCCTGCAGTAGCTATTGATGTTATGCACTCATTATATTGCTGCTTCACTTGCTGGAATAATTTTTGTGCGGGCTTATCTATATCTGTACTGAGCAGCATCTTCTTCCCTTGACAGTATTCAACTCAGTTTCACAGAAGGACAGACGTCAAGACAAAGGCCTTTCTCGCCCCTGGCACATTCCAGCATGACTAATTTGATACTGCACCCTTTGAAGCTCTTGACTGCTCCCAATGGTGCCCTTCTTACAGCAGACTCTGCTGAACTCAATGCATGTAACACGGTGCAAAATTATGTTGCACCCAAAGCTACCTTTGACCCTTGCTCTGCTACTACTCTTGCCTCATGCAGTACGACATGCAAGATCTTTATCTGGGAGTAAATAGCTTGTTTAGACAATACATAGCTCCAACTGTGGGCTAGCTGAAAAATCTGGGCTTTCCTTAAGTTTGGAAAGGCGTGCAAGCCACTTTGGTGCTACTGAAAGTTCCGCTGTGTGACTTTGCAATGGCAGTCAGTGAAACTGGACATATGTGCTACTTGTATACTGGGTACATACCCAATGCAAGACGGAGCAGTTTGGATGAGTGGAATGTAGCAGGGCAAGTCGGTGTGTGACCTACTTACGCATGTCTCTCAGCTAGGTGTATGACAATGGGTCTGGTAAGTGTCCGTAGGTTCTGTCCTTAGCAGTGGGATTTTATACAATGTACGTTGCAAATTTGGAAGCGACAAAGTTATATTATCCTGCTTACTTATTGGCATACTTGAAGTGTTCAAGTAGCTAGAAATGAGGCAAGAGATCAATCCAGCATTACTTTATTTCTTCTGACTTCAGTCACACATTGTATGGCCGTGCATGCATGCTCCACACGGTGCCCATGCTGAGACATTGTATGATTTGCTCATAGCTGCTATGCAATCTCTTCACTATTTCTCTATCTTGACTGCTATGGTTTGCTCTTGTTGCATAGTAAAATATTATCAGGCTTTTAACAAGCAGGTTCAACGTCGTCAAGTCAAGTTGACTTGATGTAATCCCTCGCACCAGCACATTGAGCATCAATTGCCTAACACATTCAAGGATCCAAGGTGTGAAGACGGGCTGGAAAAAACACTAATATAAGTTAAGCTTTATGGCTACTCAGAGCCCTATCAATGGTCAATTGACGTGGTCAAGCTCTCAGGGTTGGCCAACTAAACTGCTTTTAACAGAAACCTCATCTGTCAGAATGCTTCGCCAATTCTTAAGCGACACATGCGACGCTTCCCCCACTTATCCAGCTTTAGTTTCAGCATGAAGAGCAAGGCTGGGCGGACAAACTCAAGGTGTCAAACTTTGAAGCAGCAAGAGGCACCAAGTGAAGTGGAGTACTGGAGCTGCTCAGACACAATAACAACACATCCTGAACACTATCTACAAACTGATACATCGTAGACTATTATCTACCCAACACAGACGTGGCTCACACAACAAAGGAAATTTGCAGCATAGTTCTGTACGACAACAGGTCAATCAGTCATATTCTCGAAAGATAACAGCATCTAGCAAGTACACTGGGTAGTGATAGCACACCTGGCAACTTAACAGCACAGAGATCCATGTGCCTGCACCACACAGGGGGGGGGTGCAAGGGGCCGCCAACAAGTGAGACCTAGGAGTTCAAACGCTGCTCAGCCCTTCAAGACTTAAGAGTGTAAGACCATGGAATGGGTACACCGCAACACGTCAGGCATGCACAATTACATTTTGACTAGCCCTTGCCCTCCTGCGCTCCCTCGCCACCCCCTGTGTCCTTTGATTCTTTGTCCACTCCAGTGGCACGCTTCCGCAATCGACTTCTGTACGCACTGGGCAGCCCCTCTGCTGCAAAGTCCCCTTGCTGGCGCTGCTTCTGGCGGAGTTGCTGCTGACTGTGCTGCTGCTGACTTTTAAGGGCTGACTGCCCCTCTCCTTCAATGCTTGCGCACTGCTGCTGCTCCAGGACTGACCGCTGCCCCCCGCCTTGAACACTGGCATGTGGCTGCCCTGCTTCTTGAGCACTGACACGCTGCCCCTCCTGTGCGCTCACTTGCGGCTGCTGCAGCAGCTGCTGCCCATGGAAGCCCTGTCTCCCAGCAGTGCCTTGCAATGCCTGCTGTGCCTCTGCTCTTTGCCCCTCGGCCTGAGCTACAGCTGTTGCCTGCTGCGCACCTGTGGACTGGCCCTCACCCTGAGCAGCAGCTGTCACCTGCTGTACACCTGTTGACTGGCCCTCACCCTGAGCTGCAGCTGTTGCCTGCTGTGCCTCTGCACTTTGCCTCTCAGCCTGTGCAGTAGCTGTTGCCTGCTGCCCACCTGTTGACTGGCCCTCAGCCTGAGCAGCCGCCCCTTCTAAAGACCTTTTGCCCAGGCCGCTTTGCATGTCAGCAATCCGTGCAAGCTGTTCTGCCAGAGCAGGAGGAAGCAGGCAGGGGCGCTGGGCCAGTGCTTCTGTGGGGCTCGGGCGCAGCGCGTGAGCAGGTGCAGTGGCTAGAGGGTCTACTGTGCGGTCAGCTGAAGGTGGGAGTAGGACAGCCCCTTGCTTGCATTGCTGTTCAGGCTTAGCAGCAGCGGATGGCAATGTGGCGCCACTGGAGCTGGGGGAGGTGCCGGCTGACAAGAGCACCAGAACAGCAGCAGCATCTGCAGTTCCAGCAGGGGAACAGCATTGGAGCCTATTGCATCAGAATGGATGGAGGTCATTGAC
>QAXF01003480.1:696-14874 GCA_004335645.1 Dunaliella sp. WIN1
TGTGTGTGTGTGTGTGTGTGTGTGTGTGTGTGTGTGTGTGTGTGTGTGTGTGTGCTTGTGTATCCGTAACCCTCATATGGATGGGATACCTACTTGTATGGTGCACTCACTCGTGGTTATGGGCAGCATTACTCACCTTCTTTGTGAGTCGACTTTGTGCTTGCATGTATAAGTTACAAGGGATGCCTTGTTGAAATCTGATCTTTGACAAGGGCACAACAAAATTTTGCCTTGGCTGGAATTGTCAGCTGATGCTGTACCAGCGCTCTTGCCTCTGGCGATGTGCCTTCCTTAGCGTCTGTCTCCGCATTGTTGTTCACTAATCCTCATCTCTGCTCTCCCTCTTCACTCCACTATGACCCCAGTGATTGCTGCGGCGCACATTGCGACAATGACCCCGCTCTTCCAAAAGATCCTGGACTACACGTTTGCCCAAGCTTTGGGACGGGTGAGGCATGCATGTCCACGGCAATGAGTGTGCTGGTACCTCCTTTGTGCTAGCCTACTGACAAAAGTCTCAACTCGAGTGCGGGTCAGAGCACATTAAAGAGCCTACACCTCAACCAGACCTGAGTTTTGCACAATAGGGCCGAGTTCGCCCCCGCTTCCGCAATTGGAAGGGTGAGGCATCATACAATACAGGTACGCATGCACTGTATCACTGTATTGTAGGGGTAAGGCACAGTTGGTTGTAGCTTATGTGCTGTAGCGGTGAGACTGACCCTCACAAGGACAGCTTGCTTCGTCGCAACCGTGAGTAGCCAAAAATTCAAGGCTTTTCTGAATGTGTTGCAGCAGCCCCTACTCCAAGGCATCTCTGAATGGGGAAGGTGGACCATGTCGGTGTACAGGGAACCAGACCTTGAGTAGTGTTCCTCCAGAAGGCAATGGGGACCAATTCATCCCCTCCAACACTTTCAATGTTTTGCCTACCCTGAAATCTCTGTTGGGCCGGCAAGTCCTTGTGCAAGCATCATGAGCAACAACAGACGAAGCCTTCTCTGTCAGCACAACATCTAGCTGAAGTGGAGATGTAGGTATGCCTTCCACAAGCGTTGCTGAAGCAATACTTCCTGACATCACAGTAGTATTACAAGATCTCTTATCATCTCTCAAATAAGCTCCAGCTAAAGTCAAAATTTGCAACACCCATGCATTCTGACATGCACCAAGTAGGTCAGAATGTGTCTGCTGCATGTTGAAGCGAGATGGAAGAACTATAACAACTTGCCCCAACTCCACTACAGCACGATGCGGCTGTTGTGCGCGTTTTTTTCTGGCTGGGCCATCCACACAGTACGCAACTTCATTGTAGTTGCAGTGACTTGTGACACAGGAGCAACAAATCATTGGGTTCACTTGGCCGACGTGCCTTACCCGCGCTGTTGCTCTAGGGTTCTGGTTACATAGCTGTACCTGCCTGAACAAGGGCAGCTGAAAGGTGAGGTTCAGGTTACATAGCTGTACCTGCCTACAAGGGCAGCGTAGCTGGCGCAGACGGTGCCTGCAACCAAAAATCAAGAAACCAAGAAGCAAACACCCAAAATCACCTGTTGCGTTCATGCCTCCCGTGCCAATGCATGCAGGCCATCATGATCCAGGCCTTCTGTTACAGCATCTACCTGCTGGTGGATGCACGTGGCCGGCGGTTGTACCAGAAGCACTGCCTTGCCCTCTCAAGGCAAAAACAAGATGGAA
This sequence comes from Dunaliella sp. WIN1, assembly GCA_004335645.1. Lineage (NCBI taxonomy): Eukaryota > Viridiplantae > Chlorophyta > Chlorophyceae > Chlamydomonadales > Dunaliellaceae > Dunaliella > Dunaliella sp. WIN1. The sequence goes on from QAXF01003480.1 coordinate 2,395, forward strand.
GCGCAGATCAGACGGAGCGCACCTGCCTTCTCCAGCGCAGCACACCTCCCTACTCCAGCACAGTTCAGACCAACTCACCTTACTACCCAAGCGCAGAGATAGAATTAGCAGACGCCTGTCAACGCAGGCCAGCAGGCCAGCAGTGGTTGCCGCTTCAGGCAGAAGCTGGGAAGTCTATAGGGCGTTCTCCTTTGCAGCAGCAGCGGCATCCTGCGCGTGCCCATCTGCCAGAGTACCATAGTCGGCTCCGAAGATACCAGGTAATTGCGGGGGGGTGTAGTGGAGACTTTGCTTCAGAGTCGTGCGTAAGCTGTGTTATATCACTCTCGCTGTAGATCCATGGATGTGCTTTCGCCACTAAAGCTCTGTCGAGCACTGGAAAGCATGGGCCCAGTGTTGTCGTCTCTCTCGCACTGTAGGTATCTGTCAAGATCTCGGGAGACCTAGAGCCCAGTCACCTGTCAGCCTTAGCCCCCACAGACCTTGCCACTGTCCTGGGAAACCAGTAAGTATCACTCCTTGCTGTTGAAAGCAGTTTTGCACGGGCGACAGTTAATAATTGACCACTGATGGCGTGTTGGAGCAGATGAATGCAACACCTCTTATTCAAGTGCTTGGACGATCCCTGACTTGTGCGGCACATTTGCATGGAAAGGTACACTTCAAAAGATAATCACTTGCACTGACTTGTACCTGCAAATTATGGCAACGAGACAGCCTCTGTACGACAGGGCATCATGCAATTTACACAGGTGGCTAAGCAGCACTGATGTTCGCCNCACACACACAGATTTCCAAATCTGTCCCAGTCTCATACCGCCATCCGCCATGGCTGTATCCTCTTGTCCTTGGACCTCCTGTACTCAGCGAACCAGCCCCATACCCAGCTAAGGACAGGGATCATGTCAGCCATCCATCAGTGGATGGACCACCAGGGTTTGCTTGGGCACCTTACACGTGATGCAGTAGATCTGCAGGTGTGCCATACATGTAGAGCTGTGGTCCTGTTGCATGTATGGTGCAAGCAGGCTGCTTTGCCCAACCCAACGCGCTTTGCACAATGTGCATGCATGGTGGGTTGAGGTTGGTGCATGGGGTGCAGGGTGCTCTCCTTGTGGTCTCTCGCTGCCCATCTCTAGCACTAAGTAGTGGCCTATTTAGGCTGGCTATTTTTGTAGCCTGCCGCTCAGCAGGAGGGAATTTTAATGGTGACTGCAGGGTTGTTTATATAAGAACGTCCTTCCAACAGGCATGCCTTGCGCTGGACCCTATGCATGTCAAATGCGTTGGGTCTAGCAGCGTGAAAATAAGGTAGGAGAGCCGCCCTTGGTTGCCCATGCCCATGCCTTAACGGGGCTGCCACAGGAGCCAGAGCTTCTGCCAGCACTTTTTTCTGTTTTAATTACAACCATGAAATCATTTTCAAAGAGCAAGGGCAGCTGGCTGCCAGCTTTTTATCAAGTCGGTGGTGTACCAGTCTTTTGAGCCTGTTCTTTGTCCTTTGCCCTTTGCCTGTCTCACACGTGTGCGTGTGCTGGCCTGGCATTGCAGGTCGATGAGCAGCTGTACAGCTGCACATTACAGCACGCTGGGAAGGAGCCCCAGTGGGAGTTCGGTGGGGGTGAGCCACTACTGGCTGATTGGTGCTGCATATCCCAGCCCACAAGTGCACTATGCCTGTTTGCATCCATGCAACTCAACCGGCCCAGTACACGGCACCACAGCCAGCAGCAGCCCCAGAGCAGCAAGCAGCAGCACACAGTCAGCATCCAGCTGCTTGCCAGTGTGGTGGTGCCCAATGGTGCAGTACTTGAGGGCTGGCAAGGCCACGCAGCAGCAGAGCCGGCAGCAGATGTGTTTGTGGTCTTGGCGCGTGTACGAGATTGCTTTCTTCCTGTGCAGCTGGACATCCAGCAGCAGCGGACCGAATCTTCTGAGTTTGTAGGCGGTCAAACTCCTCTTAAGCAAAGAGTGCAGCGAGTCCTACAGGTACTTGCTCCTATGTGCTATGACTTCGACGGTGTGCTTAACTCCTGTGTCAGATTGAATACCTGTAAGCCAGTTATGTTGCATCCTGCTCAGGCAGCCTGAGCGCCTTGGACTCATGCTGCCCTGGAAAGAATATGCTGCTCATGTTGTAAGTAACGCTCTGCTGTGCAGCAATTGCTAGATACATAGGGTGCTGCTTGTCAGTTGAGCATAGCTGGCTGCCTTGCACGTTTATGCGAGTTCACATGCAGCATGCATCCAGTGCCGTGCATTGTTGTGCCTGCCGTGAGCCACACCTTTCTCCATGGGTGGGTTTGTTTGTTTCGTGCAATCTCCAATGCTTCTTTTTGCGGGATTTACCCCTCCGATCTTCTGGACTCTGCCCCTGTTGCTCCCAGGTCACAATCACAGCCCCGAGCAACCTGCTGCCAGATGAGAGCAGCAGCCATCCGGTCTTAGTGTGGCTAGAGCTGTGGCACAGCAACAAAGTGCGCTTGTCTTGCAGCCCTGCCATTCTCTGGAGTGAGGTGCCCAGGCAGCAGCGAGAGGCGGTGATGGAGCTGCAAGCAGCTGTCAGCCAGGTATGGGGCCATGTGCGCTGTTTATTACCGTCTGCGCACTGCACCGCTGAAAGAGCTAGTGCATGCAGCTAGAACAAATCAGAGATGACTTGAGGCGCAGACGGCAGCAAGGGGTCGTGGTGGATTTGCATACTTCACTGACCAATGGACCTTCAACCTCCAATTTTCCTGCGATGATATCTATGTTTCACAGCTTGTAAGGACTCCCTGGTGTCCGTATTTCACAGCTTGTAAGGACTCCCTGGTGTCCGTACTTCACAGCTTGTAAGGACTCCTTGAACACAGAGCAAAAGTACGTACAAACTACCATGTCTGGCAGTTGTCGAGGTCAGCATGTGCCGTGGTCATGCTTAGCGCATGGGTCTGTCCGTTATGCTGCCCCCTGCCCCTTTGTCATTTTTAAACCAAAGTTTAGGCTTGTGCGCCATAAATTCCGTGCCATAGAAGTGTTTACAAGCAACATGAAAGCAGGCACGACCTGCTCGCCCATTCAAACACAGGGCTTGACACAGTTGTAGGCTGTATCCGTTGCTGATCATGGCAACCCTTGTTGAAGTTGTGAGCTGCCTTGTCTGTGTGAAATTGCAGCAAGCCAGCTCAGCTGAGGGCACGTGTACCCAGCACACCAAGGGCGTACAGGACTTCATCACTGACTTGGCCAGCTGGCTGCAGCTGCACGAGCCCCTCCCCAGCAGTTGGGACCTCCAGGACTTGCTAAAAGGGCAGCAAGGGCAAGGAATGGAAGCCAGTCAGCAGGTGCTGAATGAGGCCAAGGGTTCCTCGATGGCCAGCAAGCTTGGGGCCTCAGAGCTGGACCTTCTGAAGGCCGGGATAGCATTGCTCATGCATGCAACTGGGATGGGCCTTTCTGGCTTTGCTGGCATGCTGCTGTCCCACCTCATGGGCTTGCCCTATGGCTGCTCCTTTGCTGAGATCGCAAATGGCCAGCCGTCAGCGCTAGCACCAGGCGAGCCGGCGCAGCAGGCGGGTGGACAAGGGTGTTTGCTGCTCCAGGCGCTGCTGAGTTCTAACGCTCACATGGTTGAACAGGTGGGTGATCCGCGCCTCACTCGCTCAACACACAGACCTGAGAAACCTGCCATTTATGTTTTGGGGCCCAAAATTGCCTTGGCACATGTGTGTTTTTAAGGGCCTGCTCAGGTTGCCTAGCCTTGGCGCTGTAATGTATGTAAGCCCACGGCAACCCTCCCCAGCATTGCAAGCACCTTATTCCATGTGGAGCTGGCTTGCCGCTCTTCCTCCTGCTGGGTACGCTTATAAAGGCACGCCAGTGTCCCATCTTTAAGTCCACCAGTCTGCACAGACATTGTTCCCGGCCAGGCAGCTCATATGCCCCAATTTGCTCATCATCGCCAGGTAGCACTCAAATTGTTGCTTAGTGACGCGCAGTGCGAGCAGCCAGGTTGCACTGTTGATGGCCAGGTGGCGTGGTACATGGCCAGCTGTTCCTATAGCCAGTGCAGCACACTGCTAGGTAGCTCTTGAGCATGCCTCCTTTCCTGCTCTTCACTGCAAGAACCAACACCCTTCCTCTGTCTGTAAGGTCTCACACTGCTGGCTCGGGGCTGCGCCTCTGCAATACCAACCTCTGCAACTACCAACCTATCCTCTGTTTTTAAAGTACCTCTGTACCTACGGCTCCTTTACTTCCGTGGATCCGCGCAGCTACTGACCTGGGGCTGCGCCTTCAAGCACCAGTGGCAGTGGCACGAGCCTTGCAGCAGATCTGGCATCAGCGCGGCCCACTACTTACGCCTCCACCGCCCTAACCACCCCTTCCTGACCCAGCTCCTGAACAGCCCAGCATTTGTAGCAGAGCTGGCCAGCCATGAAGTGCAGTTGCCAAGCCCCAGCGCTGACGCAGCGCTTGCAGCAGGGCCAGCCAGCCGTGGGCAGCACCTCCCAGCCACCTGCTTACCCACTGACGAGCAGCGCTCTTTCACCAAATCACCTTCTGACGAGCAGCACTCTCTCAATGAATCACCCTCTGACAAGCAGCGCTCTCTCACTAGCTTAACATCTTCTAGTGAGCAGCAGTCCCAGCCACTTGCGCTGCATGCCTGCCCTTCACGCCCCCTGACCGGCACAGACAAGCCTGCAAGCCATGCATGCAACCCTTCAACCCCCCGGCCCACCTCGCTTGTGTGGGCTTGCCTGTTCGGCTTCACAAGCGCAGAAGGCCTCCCTGAGGAGCGCGCATACCAGGATTATGCCTGCAAAGTGCAGCACAATTACTTCATGCCAACGGTCTGGTGAGCGCGCATGAGTGACTATGTAGCTCAGCTGGTGCAGTTGCTAAGGGCATGAAGTGAGGGAAGCAGCATTGTACAGGTGGCTGCAGCAGTGTGCATTAAAACGAGAGCTGGACACTGGAGTGAGCAAGTGCAATGCTCAATATGGGGGCAGGGCATCTTTGCGTGCATCTACTTTTGTGGCATCTGAAGCGCGTGCATGCTTTTGCTTGCTACAAAACTGGTCGCTTGGGCTATTCTCCTAGCTCTAAGGGCTTCTTAGAAGACAGCTGTCAAGCTCACCTGTGCATTCATGCCTGTCTGGTGTCTGCGCCATCAACATGAAGCTTATGCGGCCCTGTCACCCGTGTGTGTCTGTGGTTATACATTCATGTTCTGAGAGCGCCCTTTAGGGACCTCCTGTGCCTTACACTTGCTACCTTTGAAATGCAGCCCTCTGGTCGAGCTCTTGCAATTGACAAGCTTTACACTTACACTAGACAATTGCGCATGTCAAGAAGCAAGTCGTAAGTGAAAACCAGCACGTGATTGCAGCTCCACAGCCGTGTTCCTTTGCCTATGTTGCTTCCAGATGCCCCCACCCATGCTTGTACACTTGTCAGGTGTATCTGACTCAACTTGCGTTCATGACCATGCTCCAGGGGCATGCTTGCCTTCTGCAGCTACTGTATGTTCCCTTATCCGTCTCTGTACTGATGCAGCCCTTGCCAGCAGTCCTGCTGCCCCCGTGCTTCAGTGCTGTGAAACACACCATTTTGAAGCCAAATTGTCTCATGTCCTCCTTGTCTTCCTTACCCTTTGTCACGCATGCAGCTTCATCTTTGCCATGATCTGCGTCAGCTCTGTCAAGGTGCTCTGCAACGAAAGCTATCTCTCAGGGACTGTCACTGCCCATTGCTGTGTGACTGGTGCCTACGCCGTGATGCTAGCACGCGCAGTGCTCCAACGAAGCCCTCAAGCACGCATGGTGAGATGTGCGCAGGCTCACATGCAAGTCGTCACAATTCATGCAGTATTAAAGGTCCAGTGCCAAGCCACGTGCAGCCTCACATGCAGGTTGTTACACTTCTATCAGGTAGACTTCAGAAGTTCACAAAAAGCTGTCAGCCCAAGGCTTGCTGCTATGTGAGCTTGCATCAAAGTGCTAAAGAATTTGTGAAGCTTATTAGCCGGTTTGGGCTCAGAACAAGCTACTAAAAGTGGAGTGTGCAGCATTTGCTACCAGCAAAGTTTGTGTAACAATGCACTTGCCCTGGCAAGGCAGTGCCTTATAAATGCAGCAGTAGGTGAGGAGAAAAGTTGTCTGTTCCATTCTACATGTTGGCTTGTAGCTCACAAGAAGGCTGCGGAAGTTTCAAACGGATCAGTGTTATCTGGTAATAAGACTGAATAAAGGGGGCTGACATGCCCAAATGGGTTTGCTTCTGCATGCTCGTAGCGCATGTACCCCATGACAAGCTGCAATAAACCCTGGTTTGAGCTTTGAAGTAGCCTATAACAGGGCACATCTCAAGCCTGCTGCAGCGTGTGGTTTTCTCCCACTAACATCCCTCCGGATCGCCTACGGCACCGACTAGGGTGGGGTTGAGAATAAGTATTATAAGAAATATTTTTGATGAAACAAGGCGGGAATATTTGGAAGTTGATGTTTTTGTAGATCTAGCCAAATTAAAGAAGCAGATTTAGCTTAAGTTGTTCGTCACTTGTTGAAAGTCTGCTTTCTTAAACCCAGCATGCATGCATATTAAGTTGCTTTACAGTCTCAAATCGGTAAGATGTATCATGATAGCGCTCACTTTACATTACTTAGTCGTGACTGGGCCGTGGCGGGCACAGGTTGGGGTGGTCTATGCACAATTCACATATTATGCTCAGACCAAAGCACCTCATCATAATAGGACCCCCACATGCTGTGCCCTCAATTCACACTGTACTTCTCAATAACCATGAAAAAGGAGCATGCCCACACTTTGGCTCTATCAGTTTCCACTTGCAAAGTACATGAAATGAGCAACGAATGATTCTTTTAGCAGCACGCTTAGAGCAAAGCTCCAAGACAGCAAACACTCGCTACCGAAGCCATTGCTAGCTGAACACTTAATAAAGCAGTGTGATTTGCCCTTTCAATCTGCAGGAAGGCTTGCAGCTCTGCCATCTTGTCCACTTGGTGAGTGAGCTACACAGCATCTGCATATTACTACCTAGCTTGGATTTGCAACTACAGAAGTTTGTTCTTGCTTTGTAGGCCGCATTTGTGATCCATACTGTGTTTGTCCAATTTTGAGCATTGACGCAGGCTTCCCAAAATATTGATGGCAAGTAATGCATGGAAGGTCTGCTTAAGCAATGGTGGAGTATGCAGGCGCTTATCATATTTTTTATAAACACGACTCTGTCTTAAAGCAAGGGTTTAAGGACACCCCTGAAAGGCGCAACCTGCTATCCCCGAGCATTCTTTAACTGTAAGCCTCAGAAAGCTTTTGATACGTTTATCCCCGAGCAATCTTAACTGTAAGCCTCAGAATGCTTTTGACACGTCTATCCCCGAGCATTCTTTAACTGTAAGCCTCAGAACGCTTTTGAAACGTCTATCCCCGAGCATTCTTTACTGTAAGCCTCAGAACGCTTTTGAAACGTCTATCCCCAAGCATTCTTAACTGTAAGCCTCAGAACGCTTTTGATACGTCCCGCCGCCAGGCTGCACCCTAGCTCTGAAGAGCAAGCTAGCTGTAAGGCAGGACGTATCAAAAGTCCAGGCAGCATGCACTGTGTCATTGTCTGTACTGCCTTCTTGGTTGGCACGGTGCCTATAATTCTAGGAAAAAGGGTGTGTTTCCCTGTTTGATGCTGCACTATGCTCATCAATGGCCATCTTCCCACTCTTTTCTGCTCTGCTTACATCCTTTTACGCGTCTTGATGATAAAACCACTATTACCAACATCCATCACTCTCCTGTAAACTGCCATCCCTCTGACCTGCATGAGCAGGCTGAGTTGGCAGCTATGGGCCTGGGGCTGTGCCCAGTCTTGCCGTACGTACGCATCATGGTGGAAACCCATGCATGCGATGCATGTGAGGTGTTTGTGCACAACTTGGCTTTCCGCTGTGGTAGGAAGGTGAGTGTCCCCAGGTTGAGAATGAAGCAGGAATCCAACAAGTGGGATTTATTGAACCTCTCCACATTGGGGCACAGCCAATAGCATGCGCAGTTTGTCAGTGGCAATGGCCCTGGTGCTCAAAGGCCCTCTGTCAAAGGTGCTTCATCTGGTGAGCACTTGCTAGAGCTTGGAACTGCCTTTGCTGCCCAAATGAGGGAGCCCATTATGTAGTTGCTTGCCGATGGCTGCAGTTTGCTAGAGCAGGGCTCAACACCTAGAATCATACCACACCGCAAGGACATGTCTCGCAGCCATGCCTATTGAGGCCTAATCATCCTACGTTTGTCTCCTTTTGGGGCCCTCATGTTGGCTAGAGCAGAGCACCAGAGTGCAAAAGGTTGGGTGTAGGTTAAGGTATAGGCTACATAGCTGTACCCGCCTAGTAGGGCAGCTTAGCTGAAGCAGAAGACGCCTGTTATTAAAGACCTAGGAAATCAGAAAGAGCCAGAGCACAAAAGTTGGCCCTTGAATGCATCATTCTAGGAATTTAAACTGAGCCTCTTCAATCTGAAGTAAAATGATAGATGTAATACACGGCTTTATTGATTAAAAGGACATGAGAAAATTCTTTTTGTCAAAAAACCATTTGCCGAAGTGACGCACAGCGCAACCCTCCTGCCGTTATATATAATAAGCACAGCAGGATTGATAGCAGCAGAGTTAGGTCATTATTGGGTGAGGGCTTGCATTGTACCAGTTGCAGATGCATTCTTGCTGTATGCGCATGTGCTTGATGCTGTCAAAGCACGAGCTATAAGGACTACATGTAAAATAATTCGTAAATTTCATTGCTTACCATGCATGTATGCATATGTAATGCCAAGCATGTGTGCATCTGTAATGCGTCTGACTCACAACAGAAATGCAAGTAACAAAGCAGGCCTGTTGCTGCCCTTGGACAGAGTATGCATGACCGGTACCCATCAATTGCCATGCTTGCAAGGCAGCGCAATCTATCTTGTGTGCTGCCCCTGACCCTTCTCTTCCTTTCCATGCTACTCATCAGGCTATGCTTCTAGACCGGCTTTTGTGCATCATTGCACATGCCCTGCTGTTCCAAGAGGTGGGCTGCTCATATCCTTGGCTGAGGGCTTTGCTCATCATTGCTGCAAGCATTTTCGTTAAATGTGCACTTGACTATTGGAACCGCAAGACCTTCCTTGATGCAATGGGTGTTAACAAGGCGAAGAAAGAGTAGGTGGCGCCTTCTACAAGGCCACTTGCTTCAGCCGTGGTGTGTGCTTGCCACTTGTGCTCCCTTAAGATCGAGCTAGTGTAACATGGAGGATCACTGAAATCCCCTTCGTACCCAGACAAGTAGAGAGATCTGGGTCTGTTTAGCATGCCTACCAGGGGTCTGCGTGCATGTTGTGTTCTTGTGCAGGTTAGGCTTCAAGGCGATCCACGCTGCCAACACTCACGCACCATTAACTCATACTGTATCACCAGTTTGTGTTGTTGAAAAACAGGACATTAAGTACATGTCCTGTGTAGGACATCAAGTAAATGCCCTGTGCATGAGGAACAGCATGTTGAACTTGGGGCATCATGCTCCTCGACCATGATTGAGATGTGTGACAACTTGTCATTCTGCTGTGGCAGCATGCTTTAGGAGAGGCGCGCAGCGATTGCTGCATATTTTATTTCCTTGCTCATAGATTTGATTAATTATTTTGGTAGGATTCAAACCAAGGATGGATGTCTGAAGTACGTGGTGTTCGAGTTGAAGTCCAAGTACTTGTTGGATGGGATCAGATGTCATTGTCGGCACAGGTGGCTTCTATGTTGCTGGCTGTTGACGTACAGTAGTTTGTATGTGCTTGGAATGTTGTTGCATTGATATGTTGAAGGCCAAGGTTACGGTTGTTGCAGGTAAGTATTACCATGCAATGCAGCTGTATTCTCCAGAGAGGGCAGCTCGGGTGCAGCAGCTGCTGTCGCGAAGTTAGACGTTAGGAGAACAAAAGCACATGGTGGCAGGCCAGAGACTCGATCTAGTGACTTTCTACTGTGACATTGTGACCTTGCGTCCTGCATGGTGCATAGTTATCTCCATGGCTCCATTTCCATATTAAGGTATGCTGCACGTTACACGAGGCCCGATTAATGAGGGCCTACCAGTTACTTGCCCATACCAATAAAGCAAATAGTTGTTTGACATAACACTGTTACCAGCTAGATATTTCTTGGCCGATCCTAGCAGGCTGTGGCATGCTCATTACCCTCATCAAGCACATGCCTACACAATGTTCCTCGATAGCTTGGATTCTGAAAGAAGGCAATGGGAGTGTGATTGGCTCTGGTTGACTTGCGGCTTGGACTGCTTCTTTGGCTTTGGACCCTTCTTGTCTGACCGGTGGGGGAGCTGTCTGTGCAACCGCATGGCAGTTCCTTCTCCTTGATCATGCTGGCTGTGTGAGCAACACCAGCGGTTTTCTCTTCTTTCTCTTGTGATTGGCTGATAGGCTAAGGACTCGGCTTGCAAATGGTCTGGTTGCGATAAGTGCACACATACTCGTTGTTAGTAATTCTTGTTACGTCCCTTTCTTTGCGTGGCCATGTCATGAAATTTGCTGCCGGATGGAAGGATTTGATAACTTATTAAGGATGGTGCTATAGCCCACCAAGGCTCTTCAAACGAGCATCAAACGAGAGACGTTAGGTTATATTAGGTTCAGGTTACATAGCTGTTCCTGCCTACAAGGGCAGCTTAGCTGAAGCAATGGTTACAAGGCTTACAATAAGGGGGGACCGTGAGCCAGGTCTTTTGGCTCATTGGCTTGCTGGTCACTACCAGCCAACATAAAAACATCGATGAGCTTGGAAAGAAAGGAAAAAAGCTTGCTGTTCGGCTGATTCAGGAAATTAAAAACATCTTGGTTGCTAACTTGATGAAAGTTGTTCAAGTAAGGCTGGAACCCCTAAGCAAAAGTTTGTAGCATGGCAAATAGTTCATGGTATAGACAAGCATATTTCTGCCTAAGAGCGCAAACACGGGCATCCTTGCAGAAAAATAAAGCATGCTTCTCATCTTGAGTATTTTGGCAGGCACAGTGGTTGTAAACACAGTTCCTACCTTGCCATAGGCCTGAATAACCTTCAAAGTGTGAGCACGCAGGCGAAACCTGCAACAATGCGCACAATGTGCCTAGACAAACCTGGATGCAGCTGGCTTAGCTAAAACAAAGGCCTGCAAGCAAAGACGCCTGCAAGAAAAAGAGAAGAAAAAGGAAAGACTCCGCTGGTAGTGATGTCACAGCCACGTTTGCAAGCAAAGACCAAAAGTCCGAGAAGAAAGGCAAAAAAGCCTTTCCAGAGGCTACCAGGTCAGCCACAGCAGCGAGACCTTTTTTCGAGTACTGTCATTGCACAGTGATCTTAACAGCTTGTTTGTTGAACCTTGCTCTACGTCCCCCCACGGGTTCTAAACTCTATCCAGGATTTTCTCTCACCTAACGTTAAATCAAGAAAAGCAGCACAACCCGTCTGATAAACTTAACAAACCAACTTGATGCTTTGGGAGTTGCTACTTTTGTTACTTATTGCCTGATTTGCTGTGGCCCACAGCAGCCAGTCTGACCTGGTAGCCTTCTTGCTGTTTTTTTAGTTTATTGGTCTTGGGTTGCAGGCGTCATCAGCTTCAGCTAAGCTGCCCTTGCAGATAGGTGCAGCTAACCTGTACTTAAGGTTTAGGCTTGTAGGCAGGCACAGCTGCATAACCTCAACTTCACAAACGTTGTATGTTGGCAGTGTGTGGCCAGCAACACCGATGAGCAAATTTCCTGCCAATGGCTCAACTGCCATTACCTACCAAATTACCTGCCAGTGGCTCAACTTGAAGTTCAACTTTATTGTCAAACCCTAGCCATTTTTGCCTAATACTAGTCAGCGACTCTGAGAGCAACACGACCTGGCTCACCGGCTTCGCCTATTGCACCCTAAGTGTATTGTGAGTAATCAGCAAAGGGCAAGAACAGGGGCTTAAGCAAGGACGAGACCGTAGGGGTTGAGCAAAAAGAGGCCTTTTGGCGCTCTTTCACCACATGCCCAGGACCAAAAGCCCAGAGCTACATCTCAAGGTCATCTTAGTCATAGCAGGGAAACCTCCCAATTTGAAAGGCCCTTTACCACATGGAGTATGAAAAAACGGGCAAATCCTGTTCTTAAGACTCAGTTTGATCAGAACAATCCAGAGAAGGCCCTGCATGATGACCCATGTTCTGAGCTACACTCCCTGCCAAGCACCGTTCAATCAGCTGGTGGCCTCCACTGGGAGCCAGGGGACCGCTTTCTGAACCTCCGCAAGGCTAGCCTCCATCACCTCTGCCTCACTCATATTCTGCGTACGCAAGGCGCCAGTGGGAGTACTCACATATCGACAGCTAATGTATGAAACAAGAGGGGGAAGCGTCGCGTTTGACTCTGACATATTGGTGAAGACACACACACACACACACACACACACACACACACACACA
>QAXF01003488.1:4491-18582 GCA_004335645.1 Dunaliella sp. WIN1
TGTGTGTGTGTGTGTGTGTGTGTGTGTGTACCCGCGCGCTTGTGCATGTGTTGGAGCCTTTTGGCAAGGGTAGGAACGTTGGATCCAAGAGAAGCATTCAGGCAGGAGGATCTCTGCCAGTGCCAGCTGGTTCAAGCCATGCATCGGCAACAGAGCCAATGCATACTGCCTTCAAACTCTGCAGATGATGTGGCATGTGTGCCGCACGAGACAGCTTATAAATTCATGTGGATATGAGTGAATTGCACTTTAGGTAACCCCATGTGGCATGTCTGTTGTGCTATACAGTTTGTATCCCCATGTGGCATGAGCGTTGTGTTATACAGTTTGTATACCCATGTGGCATGAGCGTTGTGTTATACAACCTGTATTCCCGTGCAGGGCAGCAGAGATCATCCCGCACCAGGCACCATCGTGCTGCAGTCAGGCAGGACAATCACGGTTGTCCAGGCCTGGAACTGCACAGGCGCAAAGCCAAACACACACTTGTATGAATGCCTAATGAGGAGCAGAGGGATTCAGACAGAGGGCTCATGCGAGCACGGCATGCCTGTGCAGCCTTCCTTGGAGGTAGTATGTAGTGGATCTCTTAGCCATCACATGACAGCTATTCATCATGTTTGAAGTGCATTTTTGGGGCACTAGAAACTGCAGCGTGCAGCAGCTGTGAGCTTAAGATGGAACTAAGAAGCCTGATGCGTTGTATGTTGCACTTGAGCATGAAGTTGGTTCAGCTGTAAACAGATTCTGGGTGGATTGAGGGGAGGCTTTGTAATGCTCGTAACAGAGGGAGTTGCCAGCGTAGCTTTTCTGTGCAGTTTTTTATTCACAGTGTTTGGGAGCATCCAGTTGGGTGGCCTTCAGGGCAGCTGCAAAGGGACTCACAGAGCTCTTTGCTCTTAGAGCTGTTCCGCTATCACACTTATTTTGCAATGGCTTTGTCCTTCACTGCAGAGACAGCTGAGTGATTACAGTTTGAATTTGCAACCCTGTAGTGCCAGGTTCTTCAATGGAACTTTCTTGAAAAAGGTGCCAGGCTCTGGGCGTTGAATTGTTGAAGGTGTAACGAAGCAATATGCAACTGCCCTCCTTGTTATGTGCATCCAAGAGAGACTCTGAAAAGACCTTGTGTCTAACTTACTTCATGCCTTGCACACCTCGCTTTATTTTCAAGAGTGAGCCGCATCCACTTGTGGTAGGCAGGCGTGGCTTTGGATGCAAGCTACCAGTGTCGCAAGCAACAGCAATCTTTGTTCGCTGATCCCAGAATTTTTAATGCCCGATATTAATGTGTGTGTGTGTGTGTGTGTGTGTGTGTTGTGTGTGCGCATGTAATGTGGCTTTTTAGCAGTCACCCTTTGCACACAGCCTAGCCACGGCTACAGAACAGTCAGCCGTGTCCCACACCTCTTCAAGTGTGCTACTCCCTTACAGGTCATCAGTTGTCCTGGCGTGTTTGCATGTGGTGATGTGGCAGCAGTGCACTGCGAGCGCACCGCCTACACAGCCGACCTGATGGCCAATGTTGTGGCCAAAAACATTGCAACCATGGCAAACAACAACATTGAGGGGAGACCAAGAAAGAGGTTACAGGAGTTTCCTGGGGTGAGTGTAAGGATGCTCAGCGCTGGGCGCTGCTTCATATATCAGCTGAGCATAGCGACGCCATTACAACTGTCAGCATGTGTTTGTTACACCAAATAATGAGTGGGCAGTGTGTGAACTGCTTTTTGATGCTGCAGGCTGTGCGATGGCGGTGGTGTCTGACAGGAAGAATGCCAATATGCCTTCAGCTGTACCGTGTACGGTAGAGCAGATGCTACCCCACTTTGAATTGCTGTGCATCTTGGAGGAATCCATGCCACCGGGAGAGGTTCACACGTTTCTAATGCACCATACTGCATGCTCAGGGAGCGCTCAGCAGCTCGCTTCTGGAACAAGGTCTTAAGGCGACACCTGTGGTGGCGTGCATCAGCCTGTACAAGTATGATGGGGTATTGCAGGTGGGTCAGACTAGGTGTTAAAAGTTGTCAGGTCAGGCATTAGATCATCTGTTGTTTAAGGATGCAAACAGGTTGAAGTATTGTACTTTCATATGCTGTCAAATGAGTCAGTGAAATGGCAGCAATGTCGGTGTACTCTATAAGAAGTTTCACAGGGGGTGTTATGTACATGGCTCTTTCTCACTGGCTGCATGGTGTCCGCAACTTGTCGTTCTGAGGGATTCCTTTCTTCCTTGGCCCTGTGCAATAGGAGATTTTTACCCTTGCGTCCACTGCAGCTCTTGTAATCGTTCATGTTCAAAGGCTCATATTTCATGATCTCTCTCTGCTACATCAGAGCCCATCAGACCCTCTGCCTCCTTATGTTTGGAGGCTTTTTGCTGCAGTACTTACCACACCATTGCTGAACCTATGCAGTTTAATTCACTCATCTTGACCGGACGCTTGGCCGCCCTAAACAAGTACCTGATTGAGTACTTTCAGCTTGGAATTGCCAGAGGTAACAAGGCGCTATCGGCTGTCTGGATTGCCTTGGAGTCACTGAGCACCCTCGTCGTTGCTGTCCCGTTAGTGTTGTCTCACAAATGGGCAGGTCTTAAAGCGTGGTTTAAGGCGTATGAAGCAATATAGCTGTTGCTTGATAGCTCCAATAGGATGTGCACATACTTAGTACTCACAGGATGCTTTTTCTTCAGAATCCAAACCTGGTACATATGTTGCTTTGTAAGAACCTTTGCAAGTGTGATGTATGAGAAGTAACTGATCTCTGCCCCCTAGCTGTAAAGCTGCAGCCCCTTAAGACTCTACCGGCAGCTGCAGAATTATATTTGGTGAAGCAAGTACTGCTGCTTGAGGAGAAGGAAATGGGAAAGGGAAGCTACACAACTAGTCACTTCATAGGGTAAGCATTTATAAGGGAGATACCCAAGTCTCCATCGTTAGCAAAGGATCTAGTTTTATCAGAAATGATACCCTCAACCTCACGTGCTGTGTGTGTAAGGGGGAGGAAGCACGTTTCACTTCAACGAAACCTAGTCTATACATAAAATTAAACTGCTGATGTATTGTTCTAGATAATAATCTTGTGCAGGTCCTTATGCAGCTATAATCTTCCCTTAGAGCTCCAGCAAATCCTGCTTAACCTTAAATCTGTGCCCGTGCTACTGGCAGGCTGACTACAGGAATTACAGGGACAAGGCCTTTAGTCAAGGAATGCAAGTGCTAGCCTGCTCGTGAAATATCACTAGTTTATAGGAGAAAGAAAGAAAGCAAGCTGCTTACAAACCGATACTTGCTGTACCTGCCTCGCTTCATAGCTCTCTTGCTTTTGATCGACAGGCTGCATATGGCAAACAAGTTTGTTCAAATTTTTCAAGATCACGTAGGCAGGGGTCTCCTACCACAGCTTGCTTCATTTAGTCTTTGATGGCCGGCATTGTCTGGCAAGCTGATGAGCTAAGCATACTGGCTAAAGGATTTGTCCATTGTAATCATTGTACCCCCTTCACTTTTACAAAGACATTTTTAGGGCAAGCCTTGGTACCCTGAGGGTATATAAGACATAAGAGAAGGCAAGTAAGCCACCTGGAGAAGTGGTGATGTCGACAGCTATGAAGTCATGCATGATGAGTTCATGATGGAGAGGTAGGCATGTGCAGTAAGTTGAGGCCAGGCAAAGACACCAGACCTCAGAATTTAATGCCTACCTAGCCCAACACATACCATATGTCGCAACCTTCACCCTGTCTGAAATTAAAGCGCTTTGCACACTGTTTTCTAAGATATAAAAGTTCAATTTGTTCACAATTAACTCTACCTCATAGGACTTAATGCGCAGCATGCTACTCACAGTCTAACGATGAAAGGTTTTTTTGCTCAACAAGTGGCTAACACTATAACTAGTAACAGTGACTAGCAAGCCATAAGCCAGGGGAATTAGTTCACCATTCCAGCATACAATGGTTACAACCATAACGTATAACCATTGTAACAATTACAGTTCTATTTCCACCCTGTCCAGTATATACATATATGCCCACTGTCTTATTAATACCAGGTGTTTACTTGCCTTCTTTTTAGACTTGGTGGGGAAATACTTGCTTCCAATTGGAATCGCTTAACTAAGTCTGCGTCTGACAATTGAGTCTCTGCTTGTGTAGCTTTTCTTTTCATCTTATTGCTAATTAATAATATCTTCTGACAGAACTGGTCACTGTTTGCTCCAGCCCAACCCGCCTAAAAGACTTTACTAACCAACTTGACGCTTTGGCAGTTGCTACTTCTGTTATTGGTTGCCTGAAGTGCTGTGGCTGACTTGATAGCCTTTCTTGCCTTTTTTCCTTTTGCTTCCTGAATTTCTGAGCCTCCTTCCCTCCTTGCTTTCTGGTGCCTCTTAGCTGCAGCAGTGAGCTTCTAGAGTTTTGCTGTTTCAACTTCTCGTGTGTCTTTTTGTCTTTCCTTCACTTAGGTCTAGCTGTCCGGCAGCTTTTGTCTTTCTCGTGCCCTTTGCTTTGGTTCGAGCTTTTGCTGTCATCATGGCTCTTCCATCGTCCCTTGCCAGTTTATTGGTCCGTAACGAAGTTGCTACTTTGGCTGGGCCTTGAAATATCTTGTGTAACAACATCAAATCAAAGTTCTTCTTTATTTTATTGGCCTTTGGTTGCAGGTGTCTTCTGCTTAGCTAAGCTGCCCTTGTAAGCAGGTACAGCTATGTAAGCTAAGCCTCAACCTTCAGATCAGCTGCTCTATATGGTGGACGCAGCTTTGTAGGGCGATAAGAGGGTTGTATTTTACAATGCATAGCTGTAAGTACGGTGTGCCTTGCACAATTTAGAAAAGCCCTGGGCCCTGTTGCTACCAAGAATGCCAGCCCAACTCCGTGCACCGGCATCACAGTACAGGCAAAGATCAGCGACAAAAGGTGGGGGCCAGATGGGGGAAGAGAAATGAGTGCGTGAGGTACAGGCCTAGAAGGACAGTTCAGAAAGAAGTTGAGGTGACATGAGGATGTAGTAGTTAGGGCTGTGAAGTTGGTTGAGAAGGTCTTGGAGTATTACACTGGGAATTTACAGCTTGCTGGAAAGGCAAAGCGGAAGGAGGAAGGAAAAATTCAAGCTAGATGTAAGTTGTAGATAACCAGCAATTACAAAAACTGGAAAGAAGGGAAGAGAAATCAGAGATGAACAGATAAACTGATTTCTCTCACTCACTCTGCAACTTCAAAAACCTGAGTCCTAATGCAAGTGTGCATAGAACTCAGACAAACACTCACAGGTCTAGGCTCAAGCAGCTCTTTGCTCTCTTTTCGTGTGTCTCAGTTTCTTCCTCCATTTAGGTCTAGCTGTCCGGCAGCTTATGTCTTTTTCGTGCCCTTTGCTCTGGTTTGAGCGTCTGCTGTATTTTCAACTTTTCCTTTGCCCCTTGCCAGTTTGTTGGTCTGTAACGAATTCGCTACTTCGGTTGGGCCTTTGAAACAACATCAAATCAACACTTACAGGTTACAGGAATAACACTGAAGGCTTCAGTCAAGAAGTTCGACTGCTAGCCTGTTCACAAAAAACAGTAAGTTAACAATGAAACAAGGAAGTTTGTTATTGTTCTGGTGTAAAAAGGCAGACACATCTGTAGTACCTCTTTGAGAAACAAGGTTGCATACTTGTTGCTGAGGGACTTGTTGTGGGGGGTGAGAGCAGTGAAAGAGAACATGTTTCTCGTCTTGAACAATGTCATCAGCCTGGCATAAGTGACAAGATGGAAGAGACCCGGGGCTCCAAGCTTGAACTTAAGTAGCTGTCTCAACATGGAGAGTATGAGCTCGGAGCCTAAATCGGGCGATGCTGTGTAAGACACTGTTAGGAAGGTTTTTGCACTTACAAGCCGCCACACAAGATAGCACTTAAGCAACACTAAGAATCAACAGCGATTTGCGCTTTCTCAACACTCACTTCAAAGCAATGCAGTTTTTGTCGCTCATCTGTACACACACACACATGCACATGCGTGCACACATTGTTAAAGCCAACTGTGTACTATTCAACCTCACTGCAACAACCCTTCTCATGCCAAAGCTCAGCCTGTCTGGGTTAAGTGCCTCTTGATGCAGTACTATACAGAAAGCAGGTTATTGCAGAAGAGCTTGATTACAGACACAGTTGGCCCAAGATTCATAGGTAGTCTAAAAGTTCAGCTGCAAATTGAATGCATGCAAGATGGATAAAAGTACAAAAGAATGGATTACTCACATGCATCATTGCATACATTCAGCTTTTTTGTGCCACAAAATGAAAAACCACACTACAGCTGTAGGCGGTCATATCCGTTTCATGAGCCAGCATGGCCCAGGCGGCCGGTTTGGCCTGCTAAACTAGGTAGGCTGGCCGCTGCTGCCCTCCGTACTCAGCAGCGGCCACCTCCCACAGGTTCCAAGCAGCATTGAGGTCTCAGTGCATTTGGTACCCATGACGTGGGTGATGCACGTTTGAGCCCATTGCACCAGGGCCAGCTGCCTGGACCTGCCCCTCCCCTCCACTCTCCCTCTCTTACACCCCTCTCTCCCCTCACCCCTGCCCCTTCTCCCCCTTGCGGCATGACCCTCCCATCTCCTCTGCCTCTGCGTGCGCCTCCTCCCACCGCAGCTTGCAGTCATGACACTCCCGCAGCCGAGTAGATGCGCGCCTCTTGCGTGTCTTGTAGTCAGTGACCTCAGGCGCATAGGTGTGGGCACCACACCGACTGCAACAGTAGAGGGAGCAGGAGTACAACTTAGAAGGAGAGATCAAGCCAAGCGTGCCACATCATGCCCATGCCAGTGTGCAGCGTGCATCTGATCTGTCGGGTTACAACATGAAGCAGTCATTGGGACGCACAGTGATGGTGAAGTCATGTCAATAATGAAGCATGAATCGCAGGCAGACCAGCCAAGTATGGTGTTGAGACTCTTTTGGTCATACAAGTACAGCTTGAGACGACTACAAGGCCTGAGGCCAACGAGCGCATGTGGTCAACAACAATATTTGCAGAAGGGGACGTGAAGCAGGAAAATGCGCAAATAAGGATTAGATTAGTATAACAACCATTATAAACTGCCTTCTTTTGAGTTTAATGATGATATGCAGGCCAAAAACATGGACACATACTTTTCATATATGATCATGGCCTGACCGTGACAGTGGCAGCATAATAATTTTTGACTATATGAGGGCAGGGAACGGTCGCTTGTAGGTAGGCAAGTTGGAGCAATTCATGTGCCGCATACGCACTTCAGGTTGTGCAACAACGACTAGCAGGCATGGCGGTTAATGCAAGGCACCGCCTATGTGAAACAGTGTTGGCTAGCATTCTGAGTGACATATGAACTTGTAGACAGGTTTCTTGTGTGGTAAGAGCCTTTTGTATCTATGCGCAGGTATGAGGAAGGTCATGAGTAGCTTGAAGTTCTGTAAGGGATGTCAGATGCGGTCAAGCTGCATCAAACGATCAGCGACACAAGCACTTAAACCAGAATTATTTCAACATGTTGCTACGACTATGAGTATCATGTAGTTGGTTGAAGAAGAACCTCATCACGCAGCTATACCCTAACATTTTGGGCTCTTATAACGGCAGTCTTTCAACAGGCTGACATGGACCAATGGCACGCCCTTACAACGATATACAATACACATCTTAGGTAGTGGCGACGAGCAAAATGGTTTATACACAGAACGAGACTACCTGCAGCAGAGCGTGGTCCTGTACTTGTTGAGGGGGAGCAGCATCACCGCGCGCTTGCCCGTGCCCCCAGATCCACGGAGCACACCACGGACCAGGGCCTTCTTCAGCTTGGTGGGGACAGCATGCTTCGTGACCCCTTTTGTCGACGGATGCATCTTCGATGCGCCAACCCCAATCACCAGAGGCATGTTGTTGTCAGAGCCCTGCAATGAGGTGAGGTACAGACATGCGTGTGTGAGTCTGTGTGTGTGTTTGTGTGTGTGCCACTTGTTAGGTAGATGCTAGCCCACAAGATCTGACTGCTTTTCGGCTGAGAGCGTGAATGATTGCTTCAGCATGGACTGATACGTAACCAGGGAATACAAAAATTATTTAAGGAATGTATGGTAGGTACAGCAGGGGGGGCTACCTTAACCAAACAAGTGTCCATATATTAATCTGATTATTTTAAGAGTGTGTGTGTGCACTGGTGTCACAACTGATTGCCTTTCAAATTACACCATATACGTTTGTGACAGCAGTGATGAGTGTATAATTTCATATGCTAAGATGGCATGGATCTTGTGTATTAAGGCATCTCTTGATCGCTTTGCATTACTGCACCTTAGGTATAGATAGCTCGCTAAGCAGTCAAGGCCGCTACACGCACTCATGCAACGCATGCTCAGTGTAACTGTATCATGCTGAGGGGAATACAAGCATGCAACGTTAACACAAACTTGCCTCATGCACACAACTAGACAGCTGCGTAGCTGCAAGCATCCCTCTGTCATGCGTTAAAGTAACAATGTGTAAAAGCCCGCTCTCCATGTTCCATGCTCTTTAGGAGTATGGGTGTACAGTTTCAAATGATCTTGTAGCTTAGCCTTCAGATCTGTATGTGACAGGTGGTGCAGAACTTACTAATGGTACAAGAGAAACTGAACTGTACCTTTACAAGACCTTTCAAAGAGCGCGTGGCCGAGCGCTCACACAACCACCCACCCGCACAACATCTCACCCGTTCATGCACATGTGAATCACAACAACTACTCGCCTCAGCATCGTCCTCAACATCTGGGCAATGAGGCTGTCCCATGCGGAGTGCTACTGCCTGTACCGGGCCATGGACAGCCCAACGCACTTCTTCTCCACAACATTCTCCGTGCGGAGGACATCGAAGTGGGATGCCTCCAGCTCCAGGTATGTCTCAAAGTTGGCGCCGCTGGAGCAAGCCCCCCCCCTGCATCAAGTGATGGCAATTGTGTTACATTGCTAGTCTTTGCACCTTGTCAGGTAGCTGAACCACAATAATGCCATACTCCTGTGAAATTCAAGGGAGCGGCTTAAAGCACAGCATAGCTGAGGCTCATGATGTTTAACACACATGCTACGCTGGTGTGGGGACCTGGTCAATTTCGTCTGGTCATAGGTAATGACATTGCACTGCAAGTTTTTACGTAAGGTGCAGGTAGCATGGAGCAGTGATCTGACATTGTGCACCCTGACCCAGTACCAGCACCCTGTGCATTTCAACTGAGCACCGCAAGTGTGTGACCCTGTATTCTGGCTCTCTGCACCAGCTCTGAGACTCTGCACCCAGACCCTGTGCATCCCAACCATCTGACCCTTGTGCATGCCCTAGCTGTGTAGAGCTTGCTCGTTGTACTCACACAGTGCTAGGGGTGCGGAGTGCACATTCCGTGTGCATGCAATGCAATGGCAATGCAGAGTGCACAAACAGTGTGCATGCAACACAGTTTTAAAACATAGGGCAGCGGGCTTACACCTTCCAAGAAGTTCACAGTGTACTGCCAGTGTGCATGCAATGCAACGCCATTCATATGCAACATTTCTCTGGGGTATTATCTTCGGTATGGTCAGTATCCATTCCCCATTCCTCCAACCCAATAGTTCCGGCTTGATTATCTACAGAGACCTGTACTCCACCATGCTCTACCGGTACAAAAGTGACTAAACTGCACGAACACCAGGTGCACATGTCCATTTAGCATCCGCATGCATCTTCAACAAGCCCAGGTAGGTTGCAAAGATCAACCTAAAACAACAGTACGAGTCTGTACTCTACACCACTTAACCGGCTGGTTGAGGCTTTGAACCACTTATGGAGCTGTAATTAGGCATGCAAGAGGTACCAAGCTTATTGTGTCGGACACGTGTGTCGACACACCTTATTTGCACTCAAATCTCTTGCAGGCAGGGATCTAAGCTCCAGGTAGGCATACAAACTGGGTGATCAGGCGACTGCTTCCTGAGTCATCATCCTCATCCGCATGCTACCTACCGTGCGGGAGAGTGCATCTTGGGCCGCCTTCACACGTGGCTGGGCTTGCCACTCCTCCTCAACCCTCTTGCCCTGCTTCTTCCGCCAAGATTTTGAGTACCTTTCGTAAGAAAGGTTGATGGTGCACTCACTGGCGCGGGTGGAAGGAGCAGGAGTGGAGGAGGAGCCCAGAGGTGGTCTCGCCTGTAAGGTTAGATTGGCAAAAGAAAATTTACTGATAATGTACAATTGAAACAACATAAGTCTGCTATTATCGGTGAATGAGCTCTTGTCCTCTGCTTGTTATAGGCCTGAATACATAGCACCAGGTACACTAGGCAAGATTGCACATGGCACAAAGGTTCCTGTATTTGGTAACCACCATTCATGCCTAAAGGAAAGCTTAACAGATGCAGAATATGTCTGCAGCTCGGAGTTACTTCTTAAACCAGTTGAGGCAGCGGGAGTCAGGCTACTTCAGTCCTGGTTGTAACAGCCATGCTAGCGGAAGATTGCAATCATGTACATATATCTTAGTAAACGGCCTTACTTAGCCCTTTGAAGAGACAGACCGTTCCAGGTACATTGATATGACAGAGTGGGTGAGGATGGTATGATCTGAATGCAGGAGGGAGGGAGGCACATAATAGTGAGCTGCAAGCACACATGGGAGCAAAGGTGGGCAAAGTCAAAGTATTCACAGCTGTAATAACACAGTTTGAATAAGAGGCTCTGTCATTGTGCGTGCAACAGTCAGAAAGGCATGCACCAGGGGTGAAGGGAGCAGAGACTGAAGGCAGGGTATGGTAAAAGGCGCAAGAGTATGGGAAGACTTATCATCAGGGCGACCATTGAAATTTTTTTTAATTGTTAGACTAGCAATTAACCATGGTGCCTGCATTTCAGAATCCCTGCCTCATCCGCGTCTCACAAGTCATCTGTGAAGATAACAAGGTCCTCAAGCATGGGGCCCACCAAGCCACCTGGATGGTTCATGAAACCGCTGTACTACTGTAAAGAGGTTTATGTCAATGAAGACGGGTAAAGTCAATCATAACAATGGCACGTCTGTGGGTGCTGAGCATTACAGAGGTTGCTGTAAAGATTAATGAATAGCAAAGAGAGGGAAATTCAGTTCCTTACCCACCCTGCTTCATTGCTGTAAGCAGCTGGATACATTTACTGGATGGTGACGGGTTGTGACGGTCAAGGCCTCACGCTCTTCCAATCAGCTTACACTTGCAACGCATTCATGCATAAACCAACCTAACACCAACCCGTTCTTACCTGAAGGTGTGCGGGGCGGTCCATGTGGCTTGAGGCACTGCTGCGAGATGTCCTGTTGTGTGGTGTTACAACGCCGAAGGACACCAGGTTTGCCCTGCCAGGGTCCCCAGACGCAATGACAGGTGGAGGTACACACACACACACACACACACACACACACACACACAGAAATGCATAAACTTAGGCGGCTCAATGGCCTCTCCCCAACTGCTGCGTCAGGGGCAATGGATTAAGTGAGGGATATTGATCATTTAATTTAGCCAACCATTGAGCCTTTTCACTCCATTCCTTCTTAAGTAGTATTTACGTCATAAAAGGAAGATATGTACTTCATATTAGGGATTTAATTTACCTAAAAATACCCAATTGGGGCCAGTGGGCGACCTAATGTAAAGATCTGGCTGTGAAGAGGTGGATTCTAAATGAATCGTGCCACAGCCAACTAGGCTGGAGCACTGGAACGGCGGGCACTACTCCAGCTCAGGTGCTGTGAACAGCCATAATTTTACCTTGGCCATTAGTGACTGAATTTGACGAGTTATAGCTTTGTTTGGAAGGTGCCAGAGAATCTTTTAAAAGCAAACCCAACTTAGGCCAGGTAACCCCCTGTAGCAGTTTCAACCTTGGCCCCGTACATCTTTGGATGCAAAGTACATGGCATTCTACCAATAAACTTCTTTGGTAGTACCAGAGCTGTGCAAGTTCTCCTGGCAACAGGAGTAAGGCTTTCTTCCTGATTCAGGACATTGAATGCTCCACGACCGCCTCATAACAAACACCAGTGCAGCCACAAACGCAGTTTTACCCTGTCAAGCAGACCCCTCAAGCCGCAAAATAGCAGAGGGAAAAGAAGCAACGAATAATATTTGGTTCACACAGCTGTTGCAAAGTAAACTCTAAGCATCACAGATTTCCTTGCCAATTTTAGCAACGCAGGGACATGCCATTCTTACAGGAAGCCTGAAATGGCATAAGAAAGCTCACAGTTTCAGTGATCTGAGCTAAAGACACCAACGCAAGACCCTGTCAGCTTGCTTCACCAAATGCAAAATTAATTTGTCTTGACGCAAGCAAAGTTGGATCTCTGGGGGACACAAAATTTACACGCTCCGGTAGCTTCAGAAGTGTCGTAAAACCCTGTGCTGCCTTCTCCAATACTGATGAGTCATGATAAGTAGCCACACAAGCGCTCACTCATTGGCGTAAAGCATGTCAAACCACATTACCAGGAAGCACACAACTTCATACAAAATATAATTAAGAAGAACTCTGCAGAGTTGTATGCGCCATTGTCACAAGCTCCAGGTGGTCCGGTAAGTTCGAGAACAAGCAATGTCAGTGCCATGGGCATGCAACAGCCTGCGCACCAACAGAGCCTACCTGCATCAAAAAGTAAAGATAGGGCTACACAAAGAGAGATGTATTCACAAACTTGGATGAAGTAATAATGTAAGCAACAACTTCCCCAAGCCAGAGGAATAAGGCAGGTCTGTAGGGTAATGAATCTTCAAAAGATCCCTTCTACTTTGATCAGCAGTTGTAAAACACGATACTGTAAGGGCCCAGCCAAAGTAGCAACTTTGTTACCGACCGCTTGAATAACCGTACAGAAGCCAGTGCACCCTGAATAGATAAAGAAAGCTTCTTAAACCTGCTTTTTGTAAAAAAGGGGTACAACTCAGCAAACTACAGCGTTTGCATCTTTGTGTTCTGTACTGCGTGCATTGCGCGGCCTGTCAGCACGGCGGGCCCTCAGTAGCCTGAGCACGAGGAAGACACCAACCTTTCCAGCCTAGCATGCCTTTAAAGTACATTTGTAGGCTCATTGTTGTAGCATACAAGCTCCAGTGTAATGCCCTTGCGACTTAACTGTGCAAGACTACTTTTCATAATATGCCTCAGCCTTCATACAGCATGCTCCACTGCCCTGCCTGCTGTTAAATGAATATCGTTTTTGTTTTGTTCCCAAAGCATGCATCAAAAACAGCAAAAGATGTCCACTCTGCCCTTCAACCTTCATGGGAGCTTGCCGCGATGTGCTTCATGCTGCAAGCTGACACCACCCGCTCAGTCCAGCAGCAGAGGCTGGTGCAAGCTGCATGCGCTTGTATGTCTCAAGAGTTCCTCAGCTTTCCAGATGCAGGCACACTTCTGGCATTACTGCTGCTGGGCGCCTTCCTAATACCAGCATACACTGAAGCTAGTTTCCTTCTAAGCCTCCACAGATCTTTGATCACACGCAGTGCTTTTGCTGACGGAAGGCCTTTCGAGATCGGCACTTGGCATACTGCAGCAGCGCTTGCATTATAAAGTTCAGCAACACAGTGATCATGCGCACATACGGCCACACACTTGCATGCCTGTGGGCGAAGAAGTCATGAGCAAAGACGCCTGCAAACAGGGCCAGGGTTGCCGGCAGGATCCAGATCTTGAAGACAGAGGGCACCTGCAGTCAAATTGTGCATGATTTTGGTCATGCAGCTCATCTGTCATGTGAGAAAAGGCAGACATCACTTATAGAACAAGTTGCACAGCCACATGCTGCAGAGCTACGAGTGAAATATATGTGTGAGATTGCTGTCCAAGAGGCATCATGACCAATAAAGAAAGGTTTAATTGTGATGACTCCCAGCACCAAGCTCACCAAGGCTTGACTTGTACCCATATATTAGTTTGACCAAAATTAAGAGAAGGACTTGCTGCCAGAAATAGCACACTGTTGGCGCACGCATGCGCAAGCGCACGTGCCCGTACACTAGTGCACGAGCGCGCGTGCGCACACACACACACACACACACACACACACACACACACACACACACACAC